>LPNX010206907.1:419585-452946 GCA_001517045.1 Pseudotsuga menziesii | reverse complement strand
CTTTGATGGTTGGGCATGGTTCTTCGCCATGGGTATCTTGACAAGTGGGAAACCATGGAAACATTTCATGGTCAACCACATTATTGGAATTTATTAGAACTGAGAACTTTTGAGAGGTTTTGTTTATATCCAACCCACCATTTCCAAATGGCAAGTATAGATTCTATTGAGCTATTTTTAACCGTAGCAACCTATTTTGTGTAGCAATATCTTATTGAGTGAAATTGGATTCTATGTGCCTTACTTCTTTTGTTATTGTTGTTACTATTCATAGGTCTAGGATTTAGCTCGACCCTAGAGGAACTGGCTCTTAAGAAACTAGGCACTTTGTTCTCTCATATGCTATCATATTCTTCTCAATTTTTACTCTTGCATTTTGTGTTGCTTTGAGATTTTAAGGATCCTTTCCACTAATTTGGAACCAAAGCCCAAATGCATCAAGATAGTAAATCAAAATCATTGTTCCTGGGGGTATGATATCATTATGTAATTTTTGTGCTATTTGGTTAAATAATTTATCGAACTCTCCTATTTCATTTTCATTTATTTTAGGAGTACTCAAGGCAACCATTTATGTATTATTCTTGTTCTTTCCCCATCATTCAACGAAAGCTTTCTCAAGGGCTCTCCACAAGTCGATACTATTATTTGCCAACCCTTGAACCAATATATATTGCATCATCTCCCAAATACAATGCACGTAACTTCATAATGGCATCTAAATGTTTAGCTCCCCTTATTCTCTAGGCCATCTTCTTGAGCTTGTGTAAATGATCAAAAGCCGATCATACATTTTTCCCATGGAAAGTAAGAGAGATTATCTATTTCTGTTTATGGAATATCATGGGGAGCTTTAGCAATATTAGAGAAATCAAAAGGATTGTAAATGCCATCCAACCATGGTGAAACCATATTGCTTTGAAAAATGAGTCTTATAACCTCGACAAAAATACAAATCTTGATTACTTATACATTGAGTTCCACATGTTTGTTTGTTCACTCTTCTTCTATAATATATTTATAGTTCCATCATTGGGTGAATAATTACTTGTAACGAGCTTCTTATAGACTACTCCTAAGGAAATTTTTCTTTGTGTGGAGTCACCATATGAGATTTTATGATAAACCATAGGTTTTATGCTCATCAAATGTTGTGATGCTTGAACTTCAATTTTTTTACAAATTGAGTTTCTCCAGAGTAATGGTGCTAAAATGTTACCTCCCAAACCCTCTTCTTGGGCAACAAATCCCTAACCAAAAGTGAAACCCTAGTGGTAATCACAAAAAGTCTACCCACTATCACTTTGGTAGCTCTTTCACTTTTTTTAAACTGCCTCTCATCTAACACAAGGGGGGAATCCCTAAAGGCAATTAAGTCTAATGGATAAATATTACTTGGGAAAGCTTCTAAGCCTTAGGGAAAATATGGTTTGTGTTATTTTCAATAGTAACTTCCATATTTTATCAAACATAAAATACATGACGAATTATATATTTTTAGGGGTGGTTGAAAGGAAAGTGCCTAAATTCAAAGTGGGAATTTAGATATAAAGGAATCAATAATTGGTCAAGATTACATGGGTGAGACGGTTGGGATTACATGGGTGAGACCCAGGTTCAAATTCAGGACTAGCCTGGTATTGTTGTTAATCAATGCATAAATTTTCCTTGAAAGGGCCCTACGAGAGATAGGGTGTGTTTTACTGGGAAGTGTAAGTTTGCAACAATTGTAGAAGATGATATATGCCATAAGAACACATTCATTCATAAAACATAAAATAGATTAGAGAGGAAAAGGCCATGCCTAGTTCATTATATTGGAGTGGAATAACCCTACACAAATAGCCCATGAAAAAAATTCTTTGTAAATATTCTTGCACATCAATATTTAACCATGAGAAGTTCCAAAGATAGGCCTCACATCAACAAGAATGAACTCTTAAACTTTCTAGTAGCCTTTAATAGATCTTCGGCAATTTGTTGTCAAAGTTTACCACAATTTCAAGAACCACTACAATAGGGAGGATCTTCTCTTCTATAAAGTTCAATCCCAAAACCCCCTCAAAATAAAATGATAGTATTCAAGCTTGAGCTCCTAGATTTCTCCTAGGAAAGCATAAAAAACTAATATATATTAACTAACTCAAACGATTCATAAATTAATAAGTAACAAGTGGTGGTCATGTTAAATGCATCCATCTCCATCAACATGTGCCCATGTAGAAAGGATGTCTCCTCCAAAGTAGTAGTTGACTGTATCGAAATGTCCAATGTCCCTCCTAAAATATCTCCAAGAGGATTGATTCACCAAACAATCCTCAAGTTTTCAAGTGCAATAAAGCCTCAAATCTTGGACCACCCTTAACTGAGACCTCATGAATGATGACTATATGCCAAAAGTAGTCTTAAACATATCCTCAACTAGCTTAAAAACTTGACCTCTAAAGTGTAACAAACCCCAAATAAAGTGCCAACAACTAGATCCACAGGATGAGGGGTCAATCCACCATACTCAAGCATCAATCAATGTTCCAAGTAATCAAAGCAATCCACTAGAATTACGAAGAAAGGGGACATCCCCATCACACAAGTATAGGTTCCAATATGAGGGGACCAATGGAGTGATCCTCTAGGAAATGTAACCCAAGTCGTCATAACACAATCCATGTGCCAAACACACCCACTTAATCAAGGGAATCCAAGTAATATGGTTCCACTAAAGTGAAAAAATCCAAATTAGTTGTCGAGAGGGACAAATTGATCTAGAAGAGTGGCAAATAATGAGTGCTCTCTGAAAACCATATAGCAACAATGCCAAGGTGTTATATCAATGCAAAAGGCCCATTGGTGATAGGTTGTTCCTCCACAAGAACAAGTGTCATCATACTTCACCAACACCTTATAACCAATGCGAGGGATAGATCAACCTAGACTAATGTGTATATGCAGAACGTTCCTAAAATAACAACACAATGTTGCAAAACCCATGTGATATAGGATGCTCCAAAATTAAGGTACAAAAATAACAACACCATGTTGCAAAACCCATGTGATATAGGATACTCCAAAATTAAGGTGAGGATCCCATGAAAACCATCAAGCTATGCACTAGAAGTTTGATCCATCAATGAAATGTATGCATCATGAAGAGCACAAAAATACATGAACCATCAAACATGACAACTAACCAATCCAAAGACTAGGGAAAATGGATATCCTTGAAGAAAAACGTTGAAACAAAAAAACAACAATGTCTAGCACCATCTTTAAATTGAGCACCAGGGGTCATCATAAAGATAGGACAACTATGTAACTAAAACTCCCATTAGAGATCCTTAATAGTCGTTGAAGTTGGTCAACAAATAAACCATTGTAAGAGAGGCATTCTCTATGAAAGTGTGCACCAATATTGTACCTCTAGCCCATCAAATGCTCCATCAATATCATCCTAGATTGTGCAAGCCTCTAACGAGTGTGGCAAAATTCACAAGTACAAGGTCTCATACAATATGAGGGGCAACATGAGGCAGAGGCTCAAATTATAAGTTGAAAGAGATTGTGAGACATGGTTTGACTATACTTTATTTTCACCTTTTACCATTTCTTCAATTTCTCTTGTCATTGGATTGAATCTTCCTGCACCTTTTTAGACTCCATCATAGCTCCATATTCACCTAATTTCTTATGACCCAATCCATTAGTTGCTTGGATAGGGTGCAAATTTCCCTAGCACTTCCATTGCATGAGTTGAACTTATTTTGCCTCAATGGGAATAGAACCTAGGCTTTTTTCACGCTCTATAATTTCTTATAAGATCTTTCCTTTTAATGAGGCCAATTTCAAGACACTATGAGTAGCTTAGGGGAGTTCTCCAGTAATCCAAAATTGAATAAATTGCCACTACGACCCTTGTTTCTTAGCCACTGCCTCTTTAAGAGGGAAGATAATCAAGGACCTATTCTTTTAACAAAAAATAGACTAGCTACCAAGGAATCAAATCAATGATAATTCAAACATGCATAATGTGTACAAAATCACAATTGAAAGACTCAAGGAACTAATTCCTATTTCTTTGTCCTTGAATCTTGATGTTGAGACCTTCCTCCATTGGTGGAAGGATTGAAAGTGGAAAGACTCCATTTTTTTCTATAATGATAAGCCAGTAAATGCTTACTAGTTCTCTCAAGTGACACTGCAACGTGACCCTAGACTAATTAAAGATCAAAGGCTTTAGTCAAAGTCTTCAACCTAGTAATATGGGCTCAAGTCCATCCACAAGACACCCATCAGACCTTAGAAAGTTTGTTTCATACCATGCCTGGCTTATGATTGGCTAGCCTCAAGGCATCAATATTCTATTTGAATCTTGCTACTCCCCTAGGCTTACTTTGTATGACCTTAGGGTATAAATTATATCATTGGATTACCCTGCTCAATTAAGCATATTTTTTGTTATTGCAAAAAAGCTCGAAGGTAGAGTAAATATTTGTATTATCATTTCATCATTTAGTCTCTTGGAAATTTGCTTTGTTAGGAGATGAAACCCCTTGAACTACTAGTTTTATTGTAGCTTGGGATATTATCCAGACAACCAACTCTATGAACTCGTCTCTTAAAATGTTCGGGGGTTGAAAAACCACATAAGAGAAAACTATGGTTAAAAAGGTGAGGAATTTCATTAAACCAAGGAGAAAACTATGGTTAAAAAGGTTAGAAATTTCGTTTTTTATTGATATTAAAAAGGTTTTAGGTTTAATTTTATTTGCTCTATTTACTTTAATCCCAGGATTTGACTTGGTGATATAGACTCAAGGTTGTTGGGCCTAGGGACAAAAAGGTAGAATTCAGTTAGAATTATGCGTAAGTATGGAAAAGAGCAAAAGAAGAAGAAGGACCTGTGACAGAAGCAACGACATAAAAGTAAGAAGAGAAAGGAAGTTGCGACATACGCAATGAAAGGATGGAAGAAGAAAGACGAGGCGCAACAGAAGAGGAATCTGCATCAGAAGAGGAAGTCATGCCAAAAGGAAGGAGCATGGCAAGGGAAGGAGCGACGAAATAATAGTATCAAAAGGCGTGTAAGCAACATAACAACTGGAAAATGACAGTAAGGCATAATGGTTAGAAAGTGATAGGCATTAAAGATCGTGGGTACGAGTACAACTAAAAGCGGTGGAAACCGCACTTATGAAGGTATCTTTGTAAGTTAGGCCATTAGTTCCTCCCGTTAGGTGTTACTAGAATAAGAAAGACAACCTATTGGTTGGATATAGGAAGTCGACTGAGAAAGCGACATATAACGAGTCTGTAATGCGTATGTAATGAGTGTGTAATAAGTCTATAAAAGAAGGAACCCAAGTTGTATGCGAGTTAGACGGTAGTAGACTCTAGTTAGACTCTCATTGGAACTTTTGGACTGTTGATAGCTCTGTATTGTTGTTTGTTAGTATTGTTGAGTGCATATGAGTTGAAGGATCTATAGGTGAGTGCACAGAAGAGTAGGAAGGATTGAGTTGATCTAGGCTGTGTGCGGATAATTAGTAGAGCTAAGTAGGAAGAGAGCGGAGAGAAGATCAGAGAGCATGAGAGGAATGAAGAGTCTGTAAAGATAGTGAAGAAGATCTAGAACAGAGTATGGAGCGTAGTGTGCAAACGAAAGGTGCATATATTTCCTCATGTCAGATGAAGAGCACCTTTGTGGTTTTTGCCGGATGGGTTTCTACGTTATATTTTGTGTATGTGTGTGAATGATGAATGTGTTTGAGTTATCTCTATAATTGTTGCATTGAATGAACGATTGTAGATTTGCTTATAATTGAATATATGTATATCAGTCGCATTATATCAGTTGAATACGATCATGCTGCATAGATATTGTTGATATAATACGTTGCATAAGAGAAGTGGGTCGCAGTCTAACTGTTCACGGTGCACATAAATAATCCACCCACAGACTTTGTTGAAAACCTTGGTAAAGGGCCAAGGTATCAGAAATTCCCCCACCCAACTACGAAAACATGGTTTTGGCAGTTACCCATTCAAGAGATATATCTTGGGATTTATTGAGCTGAACATAAGGGATTGAACCCGGGTCAGGATCCTTGGAGAAGGGAGAAAAGCCAACAAATGGTTCCGTTGTCGGGACCCTAATAATTGTGGTGAGGGATATGTTGTGGGAACAAAAAAAACCTGAGATCCAACTTTGGGAGGATTTCAAAGCGTTAGAATTCACACAAGAAGAAAGAGAAAGATCTTGGTGGAACCCAAGAGAATGGTTGGGCCAATACATCTATACAGACATCCACAAGATTTTCTTTCTAATTTTCCCATTGTGTTGCATGAGTTATTGTCTAAGTTATCAACCCAACAAAGAAATTTCCAAGGAGGAGAACCAAAGGAGTGGAATCCTCAGTTGATTGAGCAACTGGAAGGAGTAAGAAACCCTTCGTTGAGGGCTATGGATTTTGGATAGACAATATATTGAAGGGATACATTATTGAGTTTGTTGTTGAAACAATAACCTAATACAGTGAGGTAGAGCGATTTTTTTTTTCAAGGACCATGTGGTAGATATTTGTCATCTTCGAAGACATGGATAAAAATGCTTGTTTGTGAAAAAGGCATTCCGCGAATGTGACAAGACTGTGTATAAAAAGAGTAGGTATTCCGTAGCAGAACTCTGTGGAAAATTACACACCCTGAATTGAAATGTTCCCAGGAGATAGGGGAACTAAACTAGAGTCTGGATGCTTAAGAAGTGGAAGAATATTTAGATATGGCAAGTGAAGAAAGACTATGTTAGGAAGAGGGTGTTGCAACACAAAAAGAGAAGAAGAAGGCTATGAGCTTGCGTTATACTCCGACGAAGGGTCTTGTGACAAAGAAGAAGAGTATCATCCAATCTCCGAAGGAGATGAAGGACCGGAAGAGTCGATTGAAGCTCTAGATAGAGAACACAAAAACACAACACAAAACACAAAACTTTTGATAATGAGTTCACAGTATGCCTATGTGCCTAAAAGGACAGATTCCGTTATGATTAATTGTTCGTGCATGCGAAGAACGACTAGGGAAAATTGAGGTATATTAGCAGACGTTGTCGCCAAGACTCAGTTCATCCTAACTAAAAAAGAGAAGAGCTACTGTTGTCTGCAACCTTGAAGAAATGAATTATGTTGGTCGCAGTCTGGTCATTTCCATTTCCAGCACAAGTACAATTCAGATTGAGCCTACATCACCCACCTTAGTTATGGAAGATACCACTGGTTTTATCCCACCCTAGGCGAAAGGGCCACCAGCCATGCAATAGGTGGCACCTGCTGTTGCACAACCTACTACAGGAATAGAGACAAACCCCGTTAAGTTGTCTAGAAAAAATAGAGCAAGCCCGTCTGGAACCAAATGGGGAAAACGCATTGGTAACCAAAAGAGGAAGGGAACAACATCAATGACTCCAACGCTAACACCAACAGAGGAAGAATATTTTGAGACAAGAAATTTGATGCCACCTCATATCCCGCCCAGACGTAGTGATGCACCAAGGGTTACAATCCCAAAGAAGGTAGGGACACCATTGATAGTGCCACTGCTACACAAAGGAATGAAGGTACTAAAGGATATTATGTCGAATGTAAGACAACTATCTTTTGCTGATCATGATACGAAGAGAGAAACAAACCTTGACCGCTAAAGCTACATGGATAATGTGTAGGACACGCCCGAGGTGCCCAAATGATTTGTTGCTAAGGAATGGGCTAGAGGACTAGAACAGTCTGGCATACTATCATTGTTATATATGCCACATTTTGGACGCAGTATACCAATATACACTTGTGTGAAGCAGTTATTAGTATTTTTCTGTCATGGGGTCTTATGGCTGGGAAAGCCTATACTTGTAGATATTGAAATAATTGCAACCATCATAGACCTACCACTGACAGGGAAAGACCCATTGCCACTTCTAAAAAAGGATCAAGAAGAGACAATAGTCACGTGGATGAACGAAAAATATGACATAGTAAGAAGCAAAAGAGGATATCTGATCGACTCCATTAATGATTACATTGTCCGCTTTGCAGCAAAAGTGTTGGCATCCAAGTAACTTTGCAAGATGCGTCCATACCAATGTACTACGGGAGCAATTACACTTGCTAAACTCTGCGCGGAGGGAGTTTAGATCAATTGGTGTCATTTCTTATTGAACGAGTTATTACAAGACGCCATTGATGTACATGAAAAGGGTAGGGCATTTCACTACTCATGGTCGTTAATTTTGATTTTATTTATTACATGGTTCGACCCACCAAACTACCAAGGGGTAGATCTGCCAATGAACTGCAGGGGAGCAAGATATCAGAACCTTTGGTTCGACAAGGAAAAAAGGGAACGACATATAGAAAATAATATTGAATTCTTTATGCATGGAGAAGCTATAAGGCACCAAGTAAAGAACATTTATAGATTAGATAACGACACTGCTCAACGATTCCGTCAGGGGTGCATCATATTAACATGCAGCCACGCTAATACCAGCAGCGTCAGAGTTTTCCAACCAAATTCACAATGACAAAGGAGGAAGTTGAAGAAATTGCTAATGGTTGGCCTAAGGAATAGCGTGTTCTAGTATCAAAAGATCAACTTCGGCAAGAGGAAGTACAATTATAAGAAAAGAACCCAGATGAGGAGGAGGAAGAAGAAAATCCACAGGAGGATTTCGACTCTGTAGGCAATCATTCCAATTCGACCCCGACAGACCCAGTAACAGAAAAGGAATGGGGAGAACTTCAGAAAGAACAAGTACAATCCAGAAGGAAGAAAAAGAAGATGAAGGTTGACAAAAATGCAAATACCATCAACTTGGATAGTGAAGATGTACAAATGATGTCTGAGGCAATAGATGAAGCTGTGCAGACCAACTTCAAAACCATAGAAGAGCGACAAGAAGAACTTTCACGTAGAGTTACTGATCTGCTCAAATCTTTGTATAAAGCAGTTGAAGATGTTAAAATTACCACCAACTGCCCAATCCCAACCATGGAGTCATAGGATCCACTAGAGACTTAAAAAATAAAGCAAATTGCAATACCAGTTCCAGTCCTACCAATAAGGGTAGAAATGTCTGGTGGAATTATTGATTTATGAACCCTTGAGTTTAATGATGTTGTCAGGGACATCGACCAGATAACCCTAGATTTCTTGTCCATGGCGATAACCGAGGTATAAACAATACAGAGTGTTTTCGCAATAGAAATAAAAAGTGCGTGAATGTACTTTGGCAAAGCAGGTAAAGGCAGTAGATAAAATATCAAGAAAATGAAACTATTAGTACAGGAAACTAAGCAAAGGACGAAGGCATCATAATAAAACTGTCAGAAAAATCGACAAGGCAATAACATTGGCCTATAAGAACTTTGCATCAATCGAAATAATAGAGGAAATGGCTCCAGACGCCAAGGTTGCTCGACTTGGTGAAATTGCTGAAGAACTCGGGAGGAAGGTTATAAAGCTTGAAGAGCAAGTAAAACCAAGCACATCTCCAGAAGTGTTGGAGAAAAGAAAAGAAGCAGAAATTGAAGCTGCAAAGAAAATAAAAGAAGTAGAAGAAGAATGTGCCAAGGTTGTCGACCAAGTCGCCCATACTTGGGAAGCCCTAATGGATGATGAGCAATCATAGAAGATTGCAAGTGAGTTGACTGCTCTCGAAGTAAACATTACTCATATAAGGAATGACATGAAGCAACTACCCTTAGCATAGAAATGACTAAGGCAACATAGATGAAGAAATTGTAGCAGTAAATAATAGTGCTGTGCACACAACACCAACACCATGAGGAAAAGGTGGAAGAGTTGTAGGCTGAAGCATAAAGAGTTACAGGCATCATTTAGCCTATACATCAAAAGGTGCACGAAGTAGCGGCATCAGTAGAGAAGGTCATCCCAAAACATGTTAGTTCCGACCTGGTGGAGCAATTGTAGGAGATAGAAGAAGAAGTGCACGTAGAAATAAAGCGAGTGATGAAAATCGTGGAATATTTTCAAAATAAAATTAGTGCAAGTAAAAACATGGACAAATAGCTTCGAGTGGCTTGAGACGAGCCACAAGTGAGTGTTGGGGGCTTGTAGGGCCTAAGGGCATAAATGTAGAATTCACTTAGAATTCCGCCTAATTATGGAAAAAGGCAGAAGAAGAACAAGGAGTTGCGACATAAAAAAAAAAAGAGAAAAGAAGAAGGATGAGGCGCAACAGAAGAGGAAGTTGTGCTAGAAGAATTAGCCACGACAGAAGGAAGGAGTGCGACAAGGGAAGGTGCGACATAATAACAGTATCAAAAGGTGTGCAAGTAGCATAATGGCTGGAAAATGATAGTAAGGTGTAATGGTTAGAAAGTGTCAAGGCTTAAAGATCGTGGGTATGAGTTCAGCTAATACCGGCGGAAACTGCATGTATGAAGGTATCTTTGTAAGTCATGCCATTAGTGTCTCTCGTTAGGTGTTACTAAAATAGGAAAGACAACATGTTGGCTAGATATAGGAATTCGACTAAGAAATTGACAGGCAACGAGTCTGTAATGAGTTTGTAACAAGTATGTAACAAGTCTGTAATAAGTCTATAAAAGAAGGAACCCAAGCTGTATGCGGGTTAGACGGTAGTAGACTATAGTTAGACTCTTATTGTAGCTTCTAGACTATTGATAGCTCTGTATTGTTGTCTGTTAGTACTGCTGAGTGCATACGAGTTGAAGGATCTGTAGCTGAGTGCGCATAAGAGTAGGAGGGGTTGAGTTGATCCAGGTTGTGTGCGGATCATTAATAGAGCTAAGTAGGAAGAGAGCAGAGTGAAGATCAGAGAGCATGAGAGGAATGAAGAGTCTGTAAAGACAATGAAGAAGATCTAGAACAGAGTCTGCAGCTTAGTACGTAGACGAAAGGGGCATATATTTCCTCATGCCAGATGAAGAGCACCTTTGTGGTTTTTTTTTGGGTGGGTTTCCAAGTTATATTATGTGTATATGTGTGAATGATGAATGCGTTTGAGTTATCTGCGTAATTATTGCATTGAATGAACGATTGTAGATTTGCTTATAATTGAATAGATGTATATCAGTCGCATTGTATTGGTTGAATACGATCATGCTGCACAGAGATTGTTGATATAATAAGTTGCATGAGAGAAGTGGGTCATAGTCTAACTGTTCACAATGCACATAAATAATCCACCCACAAAATTTGTTGAGAACCTTGGTAAAGGGCCAAGGTACCATAAATTCCTCCACCCAGCTGCAGAAACGTGGTTATGACAATTACCCATTCAAGAGAAATATCTTAGGTGAGACTGCATCTGCGTCCCAGGTGCTGCCGACCGAGCTTTGATTTGTTGGGCCAATATCTTGGCCTTTGTTGAGGTGAACGAAAGGGACTGAACCTGGGTCAAGATCCTTGGAGGAGGGACAAAAGCCAACAAAGGTCATTTCATTTAGTGGCCCAAGGTGTCTAAATGGTACATGGATACTTTATATTGCTACTTTTTTTATATCTTCTATTATTGAGATTAAATCTTTGTACTTTTTTTCCAAGGAACAACCTCGCAAATAATCTTTCAAAGCACTTCCACATGATTTATGGATGACAAACAAGGTTTAGGTCTAACTAAATGAGGATGAGGCTAGCCTTGAGACTTGAGGCCTTCTACTTGTAGCTCACATCACTCAACCACTAGAACTAGCCCAACAAACTTATAAATAATAATATTAAGACTATGAAAGAGGTTGACTTCAACTCTAACAGTCAAACCAAAAAATAACATGTAAACTAAATTAAAATAATACTAGCAATTGTACCTAGGGGTGCAATAAAAGAACGCCGTGTTGTAGGCTAAGCAAGGAGATGTGGACATATACAACAAGAAAGACAATATGAAGTGTTAAACCACAAATTTAAGTAAATAAAATCTTATGGTTGATACAATAATTTAAAACATTATATTCTTCACATAATTGGCCATTACATTATCGGAATTTCAAAAGTAATCATGAAAATTATTTTCCTCTCATCTAAATGACAATGAATTGTTAGTTTTTGTAGCTCATTGTAGATGCAATATGATAAGATCTATTCAATGCTTGATGTCAATAGATTATTACCAATATAGTTCCATCTTAAATTCTTAAACCCCGTTTTACTGTTACATTAAGTTATATGACAACATCTTCGAGCACTACTATCCATATATAATTAAACAAATATTTTAAAAATATGATATGATTCCTTAATTCTTTATATTAAAGGATTATTATTAAACTACCTTAGTTTGTCCACCCCTAAACTTTAATTGGTTTAATGGATGGGAGCTCTGAAACTTTGTGAATATATATGTTTCGTGTAAAGTTGATTTCATATTGTAATGATTAGTTATTCCATCCCTATAAAATTTCATGTATTGTAATGACTTGTTATTCCATTAGAATTGCCATACTTTTCTTGAAAAGTAGGAAGAAGATAATGTAATGCATAGTGTTCAAATATAAAAATAAAACATTTTTAACACCTTCTGATAGAATTTTGTACATACAAGTGATATCACGAGATGACATTCTGATGACCCAAGATTCCAACATTCAACATCACACCGACTATAGCCGACATGTGAAAGGTCCACATAACATTTTGATTGTCGTGGAAAATGGTAGCGAGATAATACTGAGGTCCATTGCTTCACATGAAATGGAGCAGAGTCTTTGTCAAACTGGATAAACTGCGAGCAACAAGTACTTCAACACTTTGGCTGTCAACACCAGGAGAAGAAGGGGATCGACATGAAAGGAACGTCAAAGTCTTTGTTACATTCAAAAAAACTCTGGAAAGTGTGAAACAGTGCAATTATGAAAATAAACATATCAATTTAACTCTCTAAAATTCAACGTTCTGGAACCAAAATTATAGAAAACAAAGAGTGAACAAAGCCCAATATGGCTATTCCAAAGGCAATTCATAAAACTTCCATGAGTTGGAGGGCGCTTATCATATCAATTATATTTCTATGTATAAAAATAACATCAGATGGTTAAATGCAAGGGCCAAGGGGTAACCACCGTCAACTTAGAATTCAGTTTTTTTGTCAAAACATATATGCACTTCTCATTGCTATTTACAACGTTAGCTTTTGAATCTTTATGTTGGCAAGTTTTCAACCTGTCCCATATTGTGAAAATCAAAATAACAATAAAGGTGATAGCATTTAACTTTACCTGCAGTCCACGAATTTATTCAGCCGTTGTTTCTTGCTTTTGCCTCTTGTATTTGTCTCGCTCATTTTACTCCTATAAATGTTTGTACCACGTTCACTGAAATTTCCTTCACTTTAATAGCATTTATACAATCTATCCTTTAGATAATTATCAGAGGAAAAACCAATGACAACAAATGATAATATTTGTTCTTTAATTATACATGCATTAAAAAACTACACAAAAATCAGTCTATTAAAAAAGAAACAATGGAAAATGATAAGGATATAGAAATGCAATAGAAAACTTACAGAAAATTCTATTTACTCGAAGTCTAGTTGATCCACAAATGTGCTTCAAAGCTGGAAATCTAGGAATTCCGAATTTGGATCAAAGGGCTCTAATTAATGTGAAATTAGTTCAAAGTAAACAAATTACTGATTTTGTGGTAGACAACTGAAAACGTTTCACCCTGTTTCTTTGTTGTTAATCCTCGTCTTTCTCAACAAAATTCAATTAAGAAGGTGATAGCCCCTGCAAAATATACAAGTATTTCGTTTTGAAAAATAGACAGAAATTGTTTTAAAATCTCAAATGCCAATGCTTCAAAACACATATTAGAATATGATAAATCACAGCAAAAAAATTTATGTTGATCTCCATGCAAGAACGACCTAAGAAGCACCGCAAACATGCATATGATAAGGTGAATTTCATAAGTAATGACTCACTTGTCACCTAGCACATATTACTAAAACTACCTTAACAAAATATAACAGTCTACAAGAAGTAGCAGTTACTTTTGAATTTTGATATATTTATTTATCCACTGTATACTAGCAATTCTAGACTACTTAGTACCATCATCAAAGAGAAAAGAATATTCCACAATAAGTAGCAGTATGTGCATCCACTTTCAACACCAATTACACGGCTGTACCAACAATATGCAAAATCGAAAGCCTCAAGCCAGCCTAAGCAAGAAACTAACTGAACAACGAACAACGACTTTGGGTTCTATCACTGAGAAGAATGGACAATTTCTTGCAAATCCAACTAAGAAGTTTTCAGTCAAGATTTGCCCCTGAAATCTCTAGCAAAAAATAAATCTACAGAAAATAGATTGCATGGGATTAATATAGAAGAAGATTTGGCTGCCAAGGTAAAAGGATATGTTTGATCATGACGTGGAAGAATGAAACACAGTTGTACCTTCTCTTTGATTTGGCATGTACTTAGCAATCCGATATTTCTGCAAATGAAAACAGGCACAAATTATTCCCAAAAATGGACCCGCAAAGCAAATAAATTCCAAGAAATGCAAAAACCCAAACAGAAATCAATGTCTCAATACCAAACCTGCAAGTGGCTTTTCACATGATATATTGTCAACCCCTCGACATTCATAAGCTTTAAAACACCTTTTGGAGTTGCTTCTGGATGTCAATGACAATTTCATAAGCAGGTAAGTTACAAACTAAGTTACAGAAACAAACTTTTAAAATACAACTGTTTACTCATTTTGGAGTAGACTTTGCATGCCAATAACAATTTCATAAGCATGCTAGCTATCAATTAGCTTACAAGAAAGTGAGTAATATAAGCACAGGGGTGGCAGAAGGGCTTGTGTATCTCTGATGGACTCTGCCTCAAAAATTAAGTAATCTGTTTTTGGGTTTCCTTGTTCTCTAGATAGGTCGCCCTGAAGGTCGTTGGTTGGGAAATCTGTTTTTGGGTTTCCTTGTTCTCTGGATAGGTCGCCCTGTAGGTCGTTGGTTGGGAAGACCTGTTCATGATTCCGTTGGCAGCAAGTATGTATAATTATTCAACATTGTTTGAATTTTGTTGAGATCCTTTCCTCACATGGCGCCTCCTCGGATGAGTACAGTAGAAAGCAAATCTTTTTAGTTGCTTTAAGAACTTTTACCAGCGTGCTATAAGGAGTAAAAAGAATGTTTTGTCAAATTGGCCTTTTTCTTCCAGATTTTTGAAATTATGTTTTTGCCCACCATGATGCACTTCATAAATAATTCATTTTCCATTATGGATGGTATCCTTATCCTGTTGCGATGCCTTCCCAATGTCAAATGGCATGCATCCATAGGTAGCCATTACTCAGTACCTTGTCTTTATATGGTTTAATTTTGAATGAAACAATGCATGATTCGTGAACATTCACACTATGGTCCGTCCTTGACCATGAAGTTTTAGAGGGATTGTTTTTATGAGTATATGCTAATTGTAACTTCTGAACATTGAACAACATGTGCTTACCAAAATCACCAAAGAGCTACTGGCAATAATGGCTTTGCATACCTTGCCTATACATTTGTATCTAGTTTTGAAGACTAGTTTCCTCTCCAATNGTCCGCCGTCAGATTGCTCTTTGGAACGGATCCGACGGCGGACAGTGCGACCGCCGTCGCATTCAATGCTCCACTGCATAACATGTATTGTTCGCCGGAAACAAGGGCCCCTGCTATGCGCGTGGGCACAGTTCTGCCAGCATGTCGATGAGGTCTCCTTGGTGGAGGCTGCATTCTGCGCAGAGATATATGTGCCCACTGGCAGAACGCGTTTCATAAACTAAAATGTGAGCGTCAGCAACCTCCCTCACGTCCACATTTGCCTGTGTTAAGTTTGCATACGTCTTCGCTGACCCTGCTTATCACCATATCACAACATTCTCCTATTAAATCACTCACAATATTCCACTATATATGTAACCGACCAACTAGCTATAATATATAACATTACCTACCTGTCAAATATTTCATAATATGAGCGGTGCTGGCGTTCATNTGGGTCCTCTTTGGCTAGTGTCACTTTATTTTGTAGATCTAGGGTTTTAAGGGCAGGATAGGACTTTATGAGGTTTGTTGGAAATATAGCATTGTACTGATGTACAATACCCGAAAAGCCTCCTTTTCTATCTGTAGAACTTTTTCTTCTGGTAAAGTCAGGGTTCGTTTACTTGCCTTCCTGAAGGCCTTGACTCCTGATAGATTTAAAAGTGTTTTATTTACCATAACTGGAGGAGTGCTGCCGTCGCCTTTGCTCATCAACCAACCTACCTATGTGTTTTATAGACCATTTGCACATTTGCTTTTCGTTGGCCTGAGTATGCTTGGCCATGTATATAGACCAAAGTTAATGAACCGTGGCCTTGGTCTNTAGTAAAACCAAAGACAGATTTGGATTAGATAGTAAACGTTTTCGGACTCGTAGTTCTGAAGTCGTTTGGCTTGTAGATTTGCTTGATGAAGACAAGAACCGGAGCAAGCTGAAACTCGTTGCACGTGGCAGGGAAGATGAACGGGCTCACCGGATACACTATATGACTATGACGGTGGATATTTTAATGCTATTATGAGTTTTCCACCGAATTACCCAAATAGTCCTTCCTCATTGAAACTTACATCCGAAACGTGGTAACTAAGTGTTTATCCATATGGCCGTCTTTGCACTTATATTGGAGAGATTATCCAAATCGTCGGATGAGAATATCGACGAATGAAAAACCAAAAAGCATTTATTTTGGAGAGTAGACTCCACTTGTTAAACGCCTTACGGCGTAAATATGAAAAAAACACAATATAAAAAAAACCATGCAATCCACGCACAGCGGTTTCGAGTTTTGGTCGTGTGTTCGAAACTAAGCAGTCCACGCCAGCCAACAAGGAAGAGTGAACAGAATAGGCTGCGCAGGTGGGGTTTACATATCTCTACTTCCCTCAAACTTGAACTCTTCAGAGTATAAGAGTTTAATTTCAGACGATCATATTTCAACGAAAATAAAATGTATTTTTTTGAATTTTTGGTTTTTATGTGAAGCGATTATTATACTGCATTTAGTTTCGTGTTTAGTTTGGGCGTTCATCATATTTTTTTATTTTTTAATAAATTTTTATTACCTATTTTTAAATATTTAATTTATTAAAAAAGTTGATTATTATATTGTATTGTGGGGTAATTAACTTTTAAAATAATTAAAATAAAAAAAAACTACGGTACATTAAATTCAAAAGCTTCAGTGAGTTTTCGCTCCTTTTCAGAAACATCCCTGATGAAGCATTCTAAAGGTTGGCCTCTGTAACTAACTTGCTGGCTACGTTGGATGCACTGCAGAATATCTAGGGCTTTATAACGGCTATCAGGGGAGACGCCGTTTACAGGGAAGGAACACAGACATACTATCAGAAAGAAGCCAAGTGCTTAAATGTCTCCACAACCATCACCATGGGTGAACAGGTCCACACGCCTTCCAGAGTATGTTATCTCCCGATTAATTTTATTTCATGTTCCACTGTATCAATGTCTGCTAAGCTTCAACTAACTCCAATTCGTATTGCATTATCTTTTGGATTTATGGTTCTTTCTCGTACTTTTATATTGCTGTATTGCTTCATCTGTTGCTCGTATTATCTTTTATCTTAAATATAGTTACCAATTTCAGCCGAATTGGACGAAAATGTTCGAAAGGTCGGCTCTAGTATACTTCTGCCGAATTATTCGACTAAATACAGTCCAGTTCACATCAGTGAATTGAAAGTCAACAATTAAGATAGGAAGGGTTTAGCCATTATGCGGTTCACATCAGTGAATCAACCGACCGCAATTAATATGAGGGAGCTGTTGAGCGTGAGTCAACTGGGAGTAACTAATATGACAGCGAGTGTGGAGATTTTAATTGGTTTATTATTTAATTGCGATTTCCACTATAGCATGCTTCATTACTCTACAACCCTTAAAAATCATGCTGCACAATTCAATTTTTTTGTTGAAAAATACCTCTTATATTACATTAGGAAAATTTACAAGATAGCTGAAAGAAGTAAAACCCCAAATGGAGAGGTATATGCAACCAATTCCCATATCCTCTTTCTTAGAGCAACTAGGGCAACAGTAACCTCAAAATAGGTTGATGCACTCAACTTTTGGCATCCTTCATCAAGAGGTAGCCTTCGGTTGAAAATTGCATACATACCTCTTCTCACCGAGAGTGACAAAAATATTGCACTGAACCGTGACTGAACTGACCTCATTAGCGAAGACATTTTTATCTTAACTTCTTGATTGTAAATGAAGCTGTAATCCGAAGACAGTCCAAATGCTCGAGGAGTGGGACAATACCAAGGACCTTAGTCACCAAGAAGAACTGCATGCCATAAAGTTGCTCCTCAGGCAGCACTGAATGTTGGTCTTGCACCATCTGCCAGCATGATCTGGCAAAATTATTCTCCCATAAAATATGTTTCAAGGTCTCTGAGTGGCTGCCATATGGTCACAGGCCATCTGTTATTCCGCGTTTGTTAAGATGGGATTTGGAGGGCATCCCCTGATAAACAACTAATCAAGCAAAGATCCAGAGCTTGTAGCTCGATCGGTGTGACCAGGCACTGTGCAACGGACAAATTCATCTAGCCTCAGCGTTGGAACTGGAAGAAATCCATCCAGCATTCCTTAACAGGAGATAAAGAGTGCTTCCGATGTAGAAGAGAGTAAAGCTTTTTTGAAACATACTGCTGAAGCGTTATCTATACAAAGGGGGCCCTGCATCTCAATATTCAGCTTGTACTGATCCTTAAGAGGGAAAAAATCCAGAATGTCTCTAATAGCTGGCCTATCTGGTGGGTTAACTCTCTCCAATCCTTTCAATCCCTGGACGCAAAGTCCCGAAGTGTAGAAATTTCACCTATTAACTAGAGGCTTCCTAGATCTTAACCCTATGAATTTTCAGCCTTAGGGCTGTATGAAATATAAATAACACAGCAGCAATAGTGGACAGTATTTCAACTCTTAACAACCCCAATCCACTAGGCAAGTCAATGAAAATATATGAGTGTGCCAGTAAGTTTCAGCTCTGTTTACACCCAAACCTGCATTGTTTTTATCAATGGAAACTCGGTGCAACTGTAGACACTACACCCACTGCCACTTCAATGTACATGCCTCTCGCTTAGGGTTGGTTTTTGCTAACCAGGGGCTATCCCTAGCTGTGCTTGCAACTTACTAGTAAATAATGCAATATGTTCAGTCACAGGTACTTGAACTACTACTATGCCAAAATGTAACTAGATGGGAGGAATCAGAAAAGACCAGTGCTTATCAAGGGATGAAAGGGTCGAAATCAACCCTGAACATGTGTCCGAAGGGAAATGGAGACTAACAGTGAGGCTTCTGAAATGGAAGAATCTCGCCACACAAACAAAATATGACTCAAAAATTTGGGTTTGGTGCTGATGACAGCCTTGTCCTGGCCGCTATTAGGCAGCTAAGGAATGGTTCTCTCCACTCTACAAATCATCAGGGCTTGGGAGGCTCATTGAAACCTGCAATAGTTCAGGCAAATCAGTGGTAAGGACCCTCTAGATTTGTAAACTAGTCTTAACAACCTGAACAGAAAAGGCTGAAATATACACAATTCAAGTATCAAGCATATAGAAAACAGGGAAATACAACAGGTGGATCAATTATTCTAGCTTTATTTAACTGTCAACTTTTGGAATTAAAATGAGAAATCTCTCTGGGGATCCAACCCCATTGCAATAAATTTGTCTCACTTTATAGATTGTCCTCTCCTTGATCTGTTCACCCTAGGTCTGAAAAGGCATGTGCTATGTCTTGTCATGACTATATCTTCCAGACCACTGTCCAATCGCATGGCTCAGCATCCCTGTCCCCTCATGCGCCTAATTGCTGTAACAGTGATAAAAATCTGCATGTAAAGGTCCCAAATTAACTCAAAGTGTATCCTTAGTTGTGCTGCAAATCTGCATGCAAACAGGACTTGGACTCTACTTGTTTGAACAGCAAGCAAACTTAACTGTTCTACTTTGAGAAGTCCTGTAAAGATGATCTTGAACTGATGTTTAAACTTTAAAGTTTAAACACATGCAAACTTGTCTTTTTGAACTGCTGTTTACAGCATGCCAAGTTGCCCTCTTGAACTGCTATTTTATCATTTACAACTCAATTGGAATTGCTGTCTTGTCCTCCATGCAAAGTTGACCTTTTGAACTGGATTTTTAACCAACATGCATATTCACTACTGGAGCACAGAATGCCCTCAGACTTGGTGTTGATTTAGAGTTAGTGCCCTAGGTATTTAGAATAAACATTCTTATTAATACCAAGACTTCAGCACGTATATGCCTCAAATGTACTTAGGTCAGCCCATTCATACCCAAACAGACTCAGGTCATCCCCAGACTGTAGTACATGGAAAGTTGGCTTTAGTATGCTCAGATCAGTTCTCCACAGATGCCACTACTTTGTAAGAAATCAGGATCATGTGCCAATCTGATCATAAAATTCCTTAGCAGATTGAAATTATGCTGAAATACCCGTCATGTGAGGCCTCATAGCAATTCCAACTTTGCTGTAAATAGCAGTGTTCCACGGGGACGCGTCCCCTAGGGTGGGGAACGCACCCCCTCGCTCTCCCACGCTTGTGGAACGGGGAAACTTCTGGGGAAACGTTTCCCCACGTCCCCCTTTTGGGGGAAACTCAGGGAAACACGTTTCCCCACGTTTCCCCACGTTTCCCCAAGTGCGGAATGCGTTTTTCCCTAGGGGGGCTTATAGGCGTCCCCCCGTCCCCCCCCAAATTTTTATCTTTCACAATAAAAATAAATGCAAATTAAAACCGAGTTTCTAAGTTTTTGGAAAAGCCTATTTAGCCAGGTTGCAAAATTTAAAATTTGAAATTCAAAATTCAAAGATTAAAATATAAAAGTTTAAAGTTTAAATTTATACCATGTTCCA
Source organism: Pseudotsuga menziesii (assembly GCA_001517045.1). NCBI lineage: Eukaryota > Viridiplantae > Streptophyta > Pinopsida > Pinales > Pinaceae > Pseudotsuga > Pseudotsuga menziesii. The sequence goes on along the minus strand of LPNX010206907.1, from coordinate 431,956 downwards.
CAATAGGCTGGGGTGTGCTGGTTTGCACCTGAGTGCAGGATGGACCGATCTGGTCCCACACCCATTGTATGTACCCCAGATGTTCGGTGCATGCATCTTGGCTACATAGTAAAAAGTTAAAACATTCTTTAAGAGTCAGTTGTTACACTTTGATAAAATACAATAAGCGTATATAATTTTGCATATTTATGAATTCTGTGTACTAGATCAAGAATTACCTTGGCTCTTGCAGAATAGTTTGCAGTTCAGAAATTTTTTTGCTTGTAAGTTATATTTATTTCTTTTACTTGCCTGACGTTTTTCAATTTTGATTTACACAGAGGGCCTTTAAAGTTGGAGTTGCCCTTGAAGAATTCTTGTGGAGTTTCATTTGATCCTGATCCTGACTGGACATTAGATGATCTTAAAACTGAACTAGAGGTCATTGAAGAGAAGTACAGTTTTCCATTGCTGCCGGAAAATAAACCTTGTTCACAAAGCGGTTCAATGTATGATCTATGTACCTAGTTATTGGTATAGTTGAGAGCTTGTAGGAAGCACACCAATGTTCGAGTGGTTTTCTGAATGGTCAAATTATTTAAGCTTAATAGACATTGTAGCTCTCATTTCATTGAGCTGTTGACTAGCAGTGGATTTCAATCACTTTTTCTGTTAAGTGAAAGTTGGTAATACTGTTGTGGATGAGTCCTGTGACACATAAATTTTCATTTGCTGTAACTAGCTAATGGATTGTACCCTTAGAAAAATGCTTCAGTGATGTGTATAAATTAATTAAATTATAATAGAAACAACTTGCACACCTATGCTTTCTATTTTTTAAGATATGCTTTTTCTTGATATCTTTTTTGGTAGGTTTGTGATTTCTTGCTCACGTCTCTCTAACTTGTTTGATACTTGTCTCTAATTGTCTGCAGCTTTTCATGTAAAGACTTGTCTGTAGTGGCAGATTTTGGGAGAAGCAGAAAACCGTTTGTGATGCGTGCATTTGATGATGACTTTGATAGCAGCGATGAAGATGCTGATCTGGATGTTGAGAATGGTGATATTTCAAGAGGCATCTATGACTCTTCTCCACAAGAAATTAACTCAACAAGGTGCTGTTTTTAAAATCAGATTTCTGTGTAGCTCCGTAATCAGCACTGAAATTACAGAAAACCAAATGGGATGCTGCACTTATGATTAGTATTATGCTAGATAGCCTCATCTTTCTTATCTTTAAAATCAGGGCTGAGGTTTGACTGCTATTTCATTTGTTTGAAATTTCCATTTTGCCTTGGGAGGAAATGTAGTTTTCTCTATTTTGAAACTGTTGCTGTTCTCTTTTATTCTATTAAATCATAGCTTATAATGATGCATTTCCAGTTCAGATTATTGGAAAATATGCTAGGTTGATGTGATTATGGACATGTTTCTAATCGCATTATTCCAAGATACTAATAATATAAGATTGTGATATGATTGCAATTGCATTTTTTAATTTAGAAGCAATTAAGCCTACATTGACATTCCAGAAAACAATGATCACTTTGGTCCTGTGAGATACCTGTCTGTTATGTCAGACTGAATTCCTGCTATATGACAGGATTGCAAGGCTGTGGTGTATTGGATGGGCTCTATGTCAATTGTGTGGCTGTGCCAGTTTGTATCTAGTACTTTACTGTGCAAAAATGTTGGAAGTTATTTTTTCTTAAACCAATAAATATTATGAGTCTTCTTTCATTTGATACAGAATGCATGAGCCGGAAATATACTAAAGGTATGATAGCATGAACATTGGGATTTGTGGATTCTGATTTTGTAACTTGTAAATCCAATCCCACAAATCTGTTGGAGCATTGAAATCAACCTTATGGCACTCTGAATTTGCAGTTTGAAGCACATAAATGACCTGGATGGAAGGTGAAGACTGAAGTCCATCAAATAGGTATTTATTACAATACCTGTTGTAAACAAGGAAGGCTGCACTGCTTAACATATGGTCATGATGTTCAGTGTAAAGAGACTGAATTTTATGTTAATCATTATTGTCCTCGAAAGCCAATGGACTAGATATTACATCAAGCAAATATAGCCAAATAAAAGGAGTGAACAAACGACCCTCCTTCCCCCCTGCAAAAGGAAAATGAGTGCAAAAAGGAGCATGAATGCCATAAACATATAAGTGGATTATACCTTAAAGGTAGATAAGATAAAATAATATGTCCAGCATTGGTATAAGTACTGTTGTCACAAAATCTAGACTCTAGATTTTTTTGGATTAGACAAAGAACGATGACCAATACACCTGTGATCCTCAGGGCCTTGCCCCAAATGTGTCACACTGGGCAAGGACCTCTCTCTTTAGGCTTCCTGGATCCGCTTGAGGCAGATCCAGATTAACCACGGGAGGTGTCCTCAGTTCTGTTTTCCCAAGTATTAACCGAGAAAGATCTCAGCTTTTCAAATGTATTTGCAGAACTGATTTTGGATGTAAATACAGGGTACCCTTGGGGTTTTAAGCAGAGTATCAAAATGGTACCCAGGGGAACTCAATCTATCAAAGGAGGAGGATAAGAGAAGCAAACAATAACTGCTACAATGATTCTAACAGGCAGCACATAAGTGGAGTAAATATACATGATTGACCTGAGATTTTTAACAAACCACTGAGTTTGGTTGATGATGGCTAGGCTTGGGTTAAGTAATGGCTTTTCTAAAGAATTAATGCGTATAGGGAACAAGCCAGCAAGCCTAAAACAAGTCTAGCAGAATAATTAACAATACCAAGTGTTGCTGCCTAATTTGCACCTCGTGTCATGTGGCAGAAATCTTCAAGCCACTGGGTGTGACCTTGGGGTCAAGCAAGAGTCAAGTGCTGTCACTTGATCTTGACTCCTCCGTCTAGGCTATCTCCTAGCGAAACCAAGGGATTGGTCCCTAGTAAAATAATCTAAGGTTGTTTTAATCTATGAAAATTAAACAACTAATCTAGGAGATGTAATGATATAAAATATTGTAACTAAGATAATCTGCAAAATAAGTTAAATCACTAGCATATAAATGACATTCATGTTGATGTAATTGTAACTTCGGAATGTATTCACTTGTATTTCTTATGTATTGTAACCCGATGTTTATTCCGGGATGTGTCTGTAATGTACTTGAGTCATGTCATGTCTCGATGTTTCTATTGGGAGGTTCTATAATGTAAACAAGTCATGTCAAGTCATTGTGGGTAACCTTCCTATTGATCAAGGGTTAAAGTCCCCGCAGTTCCGGGGCACTAGGGTTATTAGACTCTCCTAGAGAAGTCGACCCTAGTAGGGTTTTGTCAAGTCGGGAATTAGTATAAATAGAGAGCTAGCCTCTCTATTTATCACACATTCACTCACACTCAGTTGTAGTGCATAGCTGAGGGAGAAGAAGACACTGGGGCTAGGAAGAAAGAGGTTACTGCTGTCGGGAGATCATCTTACTGTTTCGGGGTTTTACTTTTGGTGCTGATTCTATCTCTGAGGAAGTTGCGGGGTTTTCTCCATTTATGGTTTCCCCGAGGATAAACATTGTGTTCATTGTCTCTTGTGTTTGATTGCTGTGCTTATTATTCTCTTAGTGAAAAGATCCTAATATAATGCTAGCTTAATGATAAAAATCTAACAATTCACTCAACACATCAATTAATTTAAATGCTCAGAAATAATTGATATGATAAAGACCAGTGCTGTTGGAGTGCTTGCATGAATGAGGGTTGCTAGTGATGTTTCAATAAGTATTGTAGTTGTCTCATTTGGTTCGTTTTAAATTAATTAGATGAGTGAATAAGAAATGGGCTGATTGTTGGTCAATTTTATTAAAAATGTGGTAATGATCTAATTATTAAGGGAACAAGGGATTCCAAATATACCCTAGGGGTATGAGGAATATGTCCATATTTATTAGGAAGTGGCTCTCAGAATGACGTGTGGGCTAGATGGAGTTGTGGGGTTGTGTTCAACACTACAACAACAAGGGTGTAGCCTAACGAGGCCCCATAGTCACTTTCTAGTAGTTCCTGCTTCACTTGAAGAATTTCCCCACAACTTTAGTAATATCGAAAAGTGTCGGATTTTCACTTCAGGGAATAATTTGGATGTTAGACTAACTACTAGTCACTCCAATATCTTTTTGATTGTCCCACCGATCTAGCCAATGGCCTGCAATGTTCAAAAGAGCAGACGGGAATTGAAGCCTTGTTTATTTTAAGTATTTTAAACTTAAATGTGAGTTGTTTAAATCACAATACCGATATTCTTGTTTCCGAGAACACGGTCGGATTTGTTAATTTTAATGCAAGAAAGTAAAAACTTGAAAAAATTAAAATATAAAAAAAGACGCGAATCCCCCCTAGGGGGATGGGGTGTGGGCACTTGCCTGCCCACTTGCTTCTCTTTTTTACAATGATTACAATGAAGAATATTTGTATTCCTTTGTAGGATAGAAAACACACATTTACAAGTTTTTAAGGCCTCCGAAAAATGGCCACAGAAGAAAAAGTAAGAAGAGGGGTCTCTAAATGGCTTAGATCTTTAAAATTTCGCCAGAGTGCCTCTCTACTCAATCACTTTTTGCTGCAAAACAACAAGTAAATATGAGCCAAAGATGCTAGATAATCATTTAAAAGCATAAAAAGTTTAACGAAATTTTCAAGTACTTTAAAGATAGAAAATTTTAAATGCCAGATTAGTACTTGTTAGAAGCTAGATCCTATAAAATATTGTTTTTTAAAATCAGATCTAAACTGTCAAGTGCATATGTAAATTAGATTGGTAAGATATTCTCTAATATATTAATGAGATTTAACTATGCACTAAGAACTAGTAACCGAAAAGAAGCTTGAAATTTATGTCGGAAAGGTATCACCAAGCTTGAACGATAAGCAAAGAAAGGAAAGGAGATGTCCATAAAGTTGTGTCAGTGGGATGAAGTCTTTTCTTCAAGAACTACTGAAGGAAAAGTAGAGCTAACATGCTCATCTAGACCTCCATCTTAGGCAACCTGTAAAACCTCTACAAAACTTGCAATGGGGATTAAACATTGGTGTTACCCAATAACAGATTCTTAACAAAAATATGAATTCAAGCAAGAATAATCATAAATTCATAACATTCTATTACAACCAACAATAATAAGCAATCATAAAGTATTACTTCCTATCTTACTAGAACACAATTCCCTTCAAAAGCCAACAATCCCAAACATATACAAGCTTGTGAAAAATCTACAGATTACCTCAATATTGCATAAAACAACATACATTCGAACACCATAGACCAGACTTGCATCAGCCTCCTGTTGCAGCTGCAACTATTTTCCTAAATTCTTGAAATTTTGGACCCTCCTTTTAATTTTTATCTTGCCTAAAATTGTTTGGATCCATGAACTCTGTTTTTGTTTTCCCTCTGCTACAAGTTTAGATTGCTTTGAGGTCAACTGTTTTCATGCTTTTCGGAAAATTGCTTGTGTCTGCAAATACTTTGGGTCGTAGAGTTTAAAGTTCGATCTGAAAACGTTGTCCTTTGATCTGAATGATTTCTTTCAGTGCTATCGAAAGTCCATTTCTGTTCGAATCAAAGTTTTAGTTCTCTTTGCAGCGGCGGTGTCGGAGAAGAAACAAACTACTTCTATCGCTGCATCGCCGAAGTCTTTCGAAACTTAACTTTTTGATTTGGTTTTTCGGAGGTCAGTTGAACATGAATCGCGGCCATAGTTCTCTATGCAGCCGCCGTTTTGGAAACCTTGTTGTTTATCTTACCGATGTTGCGGAGATCCTTATTTTATTCTTGCCGATCCGTAGTCTTAACGTTTTCGATCGTCGAAGTTTTCATTGGTTTGCGGAAGCCGTAGTTTGATTGTTACCCATCGTTGCGGCTCCTCAATGAACTAATTGCCCGACGCTACTTTTTCCGTTTGTCGATGGTTTGTCCTGACTTTCGCTGATGTTTTCTTTTTGCTGCGGAATCCATTGTCCATCCACCTTCCGCCGTTGTGGCTACGTATTGATCTATCCTGCCGACGATTTATGATTAGTCTTTCCGATCCCCGATGCCTGGATAGCAGTTGCTGTTGTTTTATTTTCGGTGACGGATAATTCTTAGTCTTGATGTTTCCCTGGCTTTACTGCTTAAACCTTTGCTTTTCGATGATTTGTTTTCTCTATCGGAGCGTTTTTTGTTTGATCGGAGGGTTAGTCTCTTGTGTTGCCGACACGGCGGTTGCGTCGAGCTCATCATCGCCGACGTTTAGTCATGGAAACTTCCGATCGCTGCATTTTTCATTTGAAAGCAGAAGCTGCAGTCTGATTAATTGATCATCTGATTGTTATAGTTTTTCCGCCCGCCGAAGTGGATTATCTGCCAAACGATTAGTATCTATTGCTTCCGACTGTCGGCAGGGTTTTTTCCCGTCGTGTTTTTGTTGTGCCGTTACTCTACTTTATGGGATGGCGGAGTTTTCTCATGAGTGCGGGTCGAGTCAAAGTTTCTGTGACGAAGAGCACAGTTTGGGGGTTTTGGTGTACTGAAGAGTGGTGGTTACTTTGTCTTTTCATTTGTTTATAGTTCATTTCATATAATGCGTGTATTGATGGAATTCGTGTTACTTTGTCAAACGCTAATTGATCTAATGACTGGTTATTCATGACAAGGTGATTGCTGTTGTAGAGAAGACGTATCTAAAGGACAAAGCAGAAGGGAGCTAACCAAAGAAAAGAAAAATGAAGAAGCAGAACTAGAGAACAGAAGAAGCAAGTCGGGTTCAAGCTCAACTGGATCTAGCAAGAGACCAACGGATTATTGAGCAAAATAAATAGAGGCAGAGGCCCAGGCTTGGAAAAGTTCGGCAGTTACCAAGCTAGTCCCTTTTTTCATAAAAATGCTCTTAAATCATAAATATGAAATGTAACGTGTGTATGAATCATGAGCACTCACAAACTGACAAAACTGTGAGATTAAAACGGTTGGGGGAGCCTGAAGGTCACCTAGCGGGGCAACCCAAAGGTTTTGTTGTTTTTTTATAAAGATAGGAAAGTTAGAGGCTAAGTCACAAGATTCGGCGAATTTGAACCTTTAGGTTCGAATTTTGCCGAATCTCAAGCTGGTTCGAATCTGAAGACGAATTTAATCAAAAAATTAAAAAAAATTGGGGTTGGTTTTTTCACCTAAACCTTAGTCCTAACACGCTACGGTCTACTTACCCTAGTCTCGAATCCCAACCTATGTGCAAAGTTTTTCCTCTCTACTTGTTGTTGCTTAGCAAAGAAACCCTCATGCTAGGTATTAGAGCTCACGACTCCATGAGTTTCCATCTCAATGTTCATGAATTACTTCTACTGCTCAATCATCAGCCCATTGTTTGAGTTACAGATTAGAATCTACAAGTGCAATTGCAGTCACAGACCCGTGATTCTGTTGTGCCACCATTGAAGAGTGAAGTTAATCGCAATTGAGATTAAATTTATCTCAACAATTGAGCTGAAAGTTTAAACAAACCATGAGTTGTGCATTTCCAGTTCCACAAATAAATTGTTGATATAAATTTTTATTAGTTTGTACTATATTTCAGTTAATATATATAATATATATATTTGAATCTAAAGACGAATCTCAAACGAACCTCATAGAGAAATTCGAATTCGAATCGAATCAAATGGTCATCGAACTCGAATTTGAATTCGAACCATGTGACTTAGGTTAGAGGGAAGGAGGGCTTTTTCCCTGGAGAAACTTGTGAACCACTTGTTGTAAGAGGAACTACTTTGTTTTACAATAATAAATTACAAATTTTACCTGTTGGAGAAGGTGCTGTGTGGAATGTTCGAATGTGATAAAATGAACAATGTTGAAGGGGAACTATTTCGTTTTCAACTGTGTTTCATTAACTGTGAGAGTGTTCTAACTTTCTGAACCTATGTTCTTATTTGAATGTTCTCTAGTTTATTCTGTGCTAATTTCCACTATGAGTAATGGAGGTTTTAACGGTTGATGAGCTATCTTGTTGTGTATATCTTTATTCATGTTTATGTGTTTTGATTCTAAGAACAGCTATCTGTGATTTTTCTTAACATGTGAACAGTATTACATTACTCATGAATTAATATCTTGCTCCCTAGGGACAGCTTAGTTAGTGTTGTTTTTCTAGTTGTGTGTGATTTAGATGTGAGAGAGTCTAAGACTAGAGGTAAGAACCTGCGCATCACATTGTGACCACTCCTTGCATTCTCTATCAATCTGCATCTTCGATAAGCACTTGCATATCATACTCAAAGTCAAAAATACAAAAATATATATGGTGGACTGGGCCGCAACCGGTAAAAGTAAAACCCTTTGTTTTTGTTACTTGACCTACGGTAGCCGGACCGCAAGCCGGACAGATTCCCTACACCAAACAGTCACGGGCTAGTTGGGAACGTTGACTGGGGAGAATCCATTGCTGTTGTTGCCTGCGAATTTCCAGGCCTCAACAGTTTTTGGCGCTAGAAGGAGGGCTTGAACCTCCGTTTTCTCGAGATTATTCCACCAGTGACAGTTCAGAAAGCAGTTTGTTTCCCAATCCAATTCTTGAAGAGAAGGGTAAAGAGCACTTGTATTCTGTCGATAATGAAGTAGTTAATGATCTAAGAAGACACACTAGGGCATATGTGAAGAAGATTGGAGAATTACCGATTATCCCTGACTTGCCCAGAAGAGAATTTAAAAAGAAAGACCGTCCTATATTGGAAGACTTAGTGTTGGTTGGAGATTTGGAAAAACTAGTAGAAACAGCCTTACAGGAAGTGGTTCAGCCTTTAAATTAAGTGGGCCCAAATACACCTTACTATTCACTTGTTCATACTCCTATTCATTCACCACCTCACTCTCCACCTAGACTCATGGCAGGTGTAAACGCAAATCAGCCACCCAACCCACCAAATCCACCACTTGCTTGGAAAGGCAGATCACCTTTAAACCTAACACCTCCTCTGCATGATTTACCTCAAGCTTTTGAAAAGATGCTGCCCAAGTTTGATCCAAATGAGGAGATATTAGTAGATGACCATTTGCAAAGTTTCTATTTGGCAATAGAAGGATTAAGGGTTGGGGAACATGAGGATGTAGTTTGTAGATTTTTTCCACAAACCCTTAAAGGAGCAGCAGCATCGTGGTACTTTGGTTTGCCTGCAAACTCTATCCCAGATTGGGATACCTTTGAAAGGATTTTTAGAAGTAAGTATGCAACCAAAAAAACTCATGCAGCTCTCATGAAAGGACTGTGCGCCTTAAAGAAAGAAAGAAAAGAGAAGGTGCATAGTTTTACCCAAAGATCCGCGGCCTATCTTAAGAATTTTTTTGAAGCTGACAAACCCTCGGATAAAGTTCTAATTGAATATTATACTTCAGCTCTAGGACCCGAGTTGGCCATGTTTGCCAAAATGAAGGCCAAACCTACGCTAGCAGAGACTTATGAAGAAGCGGAGAGAGTAGAGGCTGAAAAGGAAAGCATCGAAGATTATCCTGAACGGTCAGGAGAAAAAAATGTTGGGAGGAAAGCTTTGTTATTTACTAAGCCTAAAGAGGAGCAATCACTAGATTTCGAAGGAATGGCAAAGATGATGCAAAAGCTCTCTAACAGAATCATAGACTTGGAAAAGGAAAAGGAAGCCCAGAAGTTTTATAAGCCTTATTACAAGAAAATGGAACATAACAATCAATCCCAACCCCCTCCGCACAACCCTGCATCTATGAACTTAATGGAGGTAGGAATGGATAACTTTTGCACTTTCCACGAACAACCCCATTCTGAAAAGAATTGTCCTCAATGGATAAATTCAATGACGTTGGTCATGAATCGGCTGTTGGATTCCAAATTGACTGAAGACGACGATGAAGAAGGGAAAGACAACAATAAATCAACAGAAAAACAGGACGATGAGGCCATGGTTTAATGGGATTGTGTATCGTTGTTTGATGCCAAGGAAGAAAAGGATCTGAGACATGAGGACATCCTGGAAACAAATGTAACGACGAGAAGCTAGGGGTTGATTAAGGAAAGCAGTCTTATGCTCCCGAAGATCAAGAGACTTCAAAAGAATTTTAAGAAATTTCAAAACAACTCCTCAACTAATAAAATTCTGGAATTTACCATCACCAATCAAAATCCTAGACAGATCAACATGCCTACTAAGCCCAATGAAGAAAAGATAAATAATGTTGAACCGAATCTCACAGGGCATAAGATGGATTATGACATTGTGGAGGATATCAAAAAGGTAAGGGCAAACATCTCATTATTTGAAATGTGCAATGTGCCGTAGTAGAAAGAAAAGCTATTGAAAGCACTTGAAATATCAGAGGAGAGGCTTCCCACTGACAATCAACCCCAAGAAGAAGAAATTGGTGAAGCCCACTGACAATCAACCCCAAGAAGAAGAAATTGGTGAAGCAAGTATGGGAGGTAAGCCTAAATGCAAGGCTCCACCTTTTCTCCTTACTTTTGAAATTTTCAACCACAATGTGCATAACTGCCTAGTAGATTCGGGGGCATCAGTCAACGTCATGCCGTTGTCGGTCTGCAAAAAGATAAATGGACAACCTAAACCATCTACCTGGAGGGTCGTTCAGTTGGATAGAACGAATGTGAAGGTAATTGGGGAAATGGAGGATGTTCTCGTTCGCTTATCTTCAAATGATAAGGTATGTCAATTCGTTGATATTGTGGTGGCTGACATACCAGAAGCTTATGGACTTGTTTTGAGCAAAGATTGGTCGGCAAAGTTGAACGGATATTTTGCCTCGGATTGGTCACATCTATGGCTACCATATAAAGGAAGCCCAAATCAAATTAAAATTTTGAGGGAGCCCCACATGAAATACAATGTTACTCAGTTCGAAGGTAAAAATGAACCAGTGGATTCTGTTTTGGGAAATTACTTTATTGAGCTAGAACCAGGAAATTATCAAGCGGAAGAAGCCAGCGATACATCAGACGCTCAGCCTGATCTCCTTCGGTTTTCATAGGCTGATGAAATTGATTATAAAATAGTAGACTTAGCTGTAGAAGTAGATGTTAATTCTCGCACAGTAGCGGTTAGCGATTTTTGGACGCTTTTCTTTGATGGTTCTAAAACTTTAGAGGGGTTGGGCGCCGGCTGTGTCCTGATTGACCCAAAGAAAAACAAACATTTTCTTTCATGTAGGTTAGAGTTTGAATGTACCAATAACACAACTGAATATGAAGCATTAGTTCAGGGACTAAGAAAAGCAATTGAATTAAAGGCAAAAAATCTGAAAGTGCTTGGAGATTCTGAAATAATTGTAAAACAAATTCGAAATCAAATACATTGCATTTCTCCTCATTTAAAAGCTTATCAAAATGAAGTATGGGATTTACTTAAATGTTTTAATGCATTTAACATTGTATCGATTCCAAGACTTAAGAATGCAACAGCTAACTTGTTGGCCACCTTAGCTGCGAGGCTTGTGCCCTCTAATAATCGGTGCTCTATTGAATTGCTTTTTAGGCCTTCAGTTCTAGATATGATTACCAATCTACGAGTCTTTGATGATGATCAACAAATTATAGAATGCTTGACAAATGACGAGACCTTCAAAGGGGCGATTATTGATGATGATTCATGAAGAACATCAAGCCGAGCTAAAATTCGATAATTTTATTCCTAAAGGAGTCAAGACTCTACAGCAAATGTTTGATTTAAACGAGAAATTTAGAAGACCAGTGAATGTGAAGACTCATAGCTCGTCTCTACAGTTCGAGTTGATTAATTTGGGGACTAAAATTGAGCCTAAATATGTGAATTTGGGAAAGTGTTGCTCCCTAGGTGAAAGGAATAAGTTTATCAGTCTTTTCAAACAATACAAAGATGTTTTTGCCTGGACGTATGAAGATCTGAAGACATATGACACCAATATTATCCAACATGTTATCCCCATCAGATCTGGAATCAAACCTTATTAGCAGCCTAGGAAAATGCATCCAAAATTAGAACCTTTAATCTAGAATGAAGTTAAGAAACTATTGGATACTAGAATTATCTTCAAGGTTAGACACTCGGAATGGGTTTCAAATCTGGCACCGGTAAGGAAGAAATCCGGAGAAATTAGGCTATGTGTGGATTTCAGAAACTTAAATCGCGCTTCAGATAAAGACAATTATCTTGTTCCACCCATGGAACAGATATTGCAAATGGTTTCGGGTTCTGAATTATTCTCTTTATTAGATGGATTCTCAGGCTACAATCAAGAATTAGTAGCTGAAGAAGACAGACTTAAAACGACGTTCAGAACCAGGTGGGGAACTTTTGCTTACAGAAGGATGCCCTTTGGACTCATAAACGCTGGAGCTACTTTCTAGAGGGCTAT
>LPNX010206907.1:392946-418790 GCA_001517045.1 Pseudotsuga menziesii | reverse complement strand
TTGGTTTAAAGATCTAAGTTTTGTTTAAAGAGGAAGAAAAGTAAAAGAACAGTAAACACTTTGCTCGAATATATATATGCTTGAAAAACTAACACTATGGACATAGCCTTCCGCGGTCTGATTGGCTGCAGTGCTGTAGTATACCACGATGACATCACGATATTCTCAAAGAAAAGAGAGGAACACGCATTTCATCTAAAGCAGATTTTTGAACGCTACCAAAAATATGGTATCTCACTAAACCCCAAGAAGTGCGTGTTTGCCGTTACAGAAGGTAAGTTGTTGGGTCACGTGGTTTCTAAGGAAGAGATCTCCATAGACCCAGAGAGGATCAAAGCTATCGAACAGATTCCTCTACCCCATAATAAAAAGGGCATGCAGTCATTTATGGGGACAATAAATTTCGTGCGAAGATTTGTGCCAGATTTCACTCAAATTGTTAAACCTTTGCAGCAAATGGTAAGCAAAGTGTACAATTCAAGTGGACTGATGTAGAGAAGAACGCATTTAGTAAAATAAAGACAGCTGTTGCGCACTCACCCTCCCTCAAAAGTCCGGGTTTCGAGGAAGATTTTATTTTGTACACTTTCGCATCTGATGATTCAGTAGCAGCTGTGCTTACCCAGAAGGAAGATGGGGGAGATGAGTTCCCCATATCCTTTATGAGCACCGGTCTGCAAGGGGCCAAATTGAATTACCCAGCTCTGGATAAACAAGCTTATGTCGTGTTCAAAGCGGTAAAACAGTTCAGGCCATACATACTTAAGAGCCGGACAAAGGTAATCGTTCCACACCCAGCTGTGAGGTCTCTTTTCGTACAAAAAGAGTTAGGAGAAAGAAGAGGCAACTGGGTAATAGCTCTACAGGAGTATGACCTCGAATTCAAGCCAGCCTCCATAATTAAAGGGCAGGGATTGTGCAAACTAATGACTGAAAGTAAAGACAATGAAGAAAAGAGCTGGGAAAACGAAGCTGAGTTACATTTGATGGATGTATGTCCTCTTTTCACAGCTCCGGACTCCTGGTATTGAGACCTTGTGCATTACCTTCAGGCGGGATTGTTACCGGAACATTGGAATTCTAAGCAAAGAAGAGCACTGTGTCTTAAATCAGCCTCATATCAGATTGTTGAAAGAATATTATTCAGAAAGAATTATGATGGAGTTCTTCTTAGATGCTTAGAGAAAGAAGATGCGAAGAAGGTAACGATAGACTTACATGATGGGCCTGCTGGAGGACATTTCTCCGGAGATACAACAGCACATAAAATTCTCAGAGTTGGATACTATTGGCCCACATTGTTCAAAGATGCACATGCCCATGTCAGAAAATGCGACATCTGCCAAAGGTGTGGTGGAAGACAAGTTAAAGCAGCAGGACCATTAAAGCCTGTAATGATAACAGAACCTTTTGAGCAGTGGGGGATAGACATCATTGGAGAGATAAAGCCAAATTCTTCCTTGCAACACAAATATATTATGATGGCAACCTACTACTTACTCGTTGGGTCGAAGCCGTTGCGTAAAGTAAATGAAGATGCGGTCATGGACTTCTTGCAAGATCATATTATGACCAAGTTTGGAGTTCCAATTTCTTTAGTTTTCGATAATGCTACTTACTTTTCCTCTATTAGATTAACTGCATTTGCTCATGAGAAAGGAATTAAGTTGCATTACTCTGCAAATTATTACCCACAGGGAAATGGTTTGGCTGAATCTACGAACAAGAATCTGATTAGGATTTTAAAAAAGACGGTGATAGAAAATCAGAGGAGTTGGCACTCAGCATTACCAAATGCGCTTTGGGCTGATAGGGTCACCCCCAAGACTTCGTTAGGTGTGTCCCCGTATACCCTTGTTTATGGAAAAGAGGCCATTCTACCCCCCAATATCATGCTACCCTCTTCCATAATAGCTCAGGAATCCAGAGGATCAGATAATGGAATCTTGCAGATAAGGATACATAATCTTTTGAAGGCAGAGAACGTTAGATATAGGGCCAGAGAACGTTTTAAACAACAACAAGAGGTAGTAAAGAGATGGTTTGATAAACACAAAGCTGGAACAAAAGAATTCGAGGTGGGAGATTTGGTTCTCAAATGGGACCACCCCCATGATGAGAAAGGAAAACACACGAAATTTCAACAGTTATGGGTAGGCCCTTTCCAGATTGTGACAAAACTTGGCCTCTCAACCTATAAATTGCGAGATTTACAAGGGTGGGAAGAGAACTTACCAGTAAATGGTTTAGTTCTCAAACCTTATTTTTTCTGAGTTTTTGTTTTTGTTCTTTTGTTTTGTACTTAAATAATTTCTTTTGTTTGTTTATTTTTGATTTATTTTATTTTTGTTGGTTTTAGTTAGATTTTGGTTGATTTCAATAAAAGAGGCAAACTTTTGGTTGCATGGAGAGCATTACAATTCTGGATTAACTAAAATCTTTGATTACAAGACTGTGTACTATTGTTTATCTGAAAGAATTTCTCCTAGTTTAACAGTTTTCCTAAATGGCTATGAACACATTGAAGTCCTACTTAATCCTTGTAAAATAACTCAGGATCAAAAGTCTGGAATACTCTTTCGAGGCTCCATCCATCTCACATGTAAAATGTCCTAGGGGGTGACAGCAAAAGACCCATGGAAAGGAAGCAGGGTAAACAGTATGTTATATATAAATGATCCCATGCCAAGAATTAAAAGCCAAAAGGCAAATAAGAGTAAAAAAACTCCTATGAAAGCAATAGGTACCAAAACAAAGTACTGAATCATTTAAGTACAAAATTGCCAAAGTTTTTCTCCGTCCGTGAGCTGAAAGTCAAATGTATCTCTCACACAAAATGACACTATGGATAGAGGAGCCTGAATAAAAAATTCAGAAAGAAAGGCATGCAGGAGGACTCGTAGAGAACAAAAAAAGTCCAAAGGCACAAAAAAAAAGTGCAAAATGGCATGGGAATGAGGAACAAATGAATATTTCTGTTTACTATATGTTACGATCCTGTGGTGTCCAAGCTGGAAGCTACCCGAAGACGGAGGTAAAAATGAAACTCATTTTCTTAGCCTTGAAAGAGTTACCTTGACTTTGAAATCTTGGTTTCCTCTTCCTAAATTGGACTACCCTCAATGATTAAAAGTACATTTATTTGCCATTTGGGAAATCCAAACATCTAGAAGAATTCAACATGTTCGTTTTATTGTTAAATAGTCTGTTACTTAAGGAATAAATTGTCCAGAGATCCAGGTTCACCAGGTAGTCGCCAATTGTTGCAGTTGCAACTGTTTTCCCAAATTCTTGAAATTTTGGACCCTCCTTTTAATTTTTATCTTGCCTAAAATTGTTTGGATCCATGAACTCTGTTTTTGTTTTCCCTCTGCTACAAGTTTAGATTGTTTTGAGGTCAGCTGTTTTCATGCTTTTCGAAAAATTGCTTGTGTCTGCAAATGCTTTGGGTCGTAGAGTTTAAAGTTCGATCTGAAAACGTTGTCCTTTGTTCTGAATGATTTCTTTCAGTGCTATCGAAAGTCAATTTCTGTTTGAATCAAAGTTTTAGTTCTCTTTGCAGCCGCGGTGTCGGAGAAGAAACATACTACTTCTATCGTTGCACCGTCGAAGTCTTTCGAAACTTAACTTTTTGATTTGGTTTTTTGGAGGTCAGTTGAACATGAATCGCGACCATAGTTCTCTATGCAGTCGTCGTTTTGGAAACCTTGTTGTTTATCTTACCGATGTTGCGGAGATCCTTATTTTATTCTTGCCGATCCGTAGTCTTAACGTTTCCGATCGTCGAAGTTTTCATTGGTTTGCGAAAGCCGTAGTTTGATTGTTACCCACCGTTGTGGCTCCTCAATGAACTAATCGCCCGACGCTGCTTTTTCCGTTTGCTGATGGTTTGTCCTGACTTTCGCCGATGTTTTCTTTTTGCTGCGGAATCCATTGTTCATCCACCTTCCGCCGTTGCGGCTACGTATTGATCTATCCTGCCGACGATTTATGATTAGTCTTTCCGATCCCCGATGCCTGGATGGCAGTTGCTGCTGTTTTATTTTTGCCGACGGATAATTCTTAGTCTTGATGTTTCCCTGGCTTTACTGCTTAAACCGTTGCTTTTCGATGATTTGTTTTCTCTATCGGAGCGTTTTTTGTTTGATCGGAGGGTTAGTCTCTTGTGTCGCCGACACGATGGTTACGTCGAGCTCATCATCGCCGGTGTTTAGTGATGGAAACTTCCGATCGCTGCATTTTTCATTTGAAAGCGGAAGCTGTAGTCTGATGAACTGATCATCCGATTGTTATAGTTTTTTCGCCCGCCGAAGTGGATTATCTGCCAAACGATTAGTATCTATTGCTTCCCACTGTCGATAGGGTTTTTTCTCGTCGTGTTTTTGTTGTGCCGTTACTCTACTTTATGGGATGGCGGAGTTTTCTCATGAGTGCGGGTCGAGTCAAAGTTTCTGTGACGAAGAGCACAGTTTGGGGGTTTCGGTGTACTGAAGAGTGGTGGTTACTTTGTCTTTTCATTTGTTTATAGTTCATTTCATATAATGCGTGTATTGATGCAATTCGTGTTACTTTGTCAAACGCTAATTGATCTAATGACTGGTTATTCATGACAAGGTGATTGCTGTTGTAGAGAAGACGTATGTAAAGGACAAAGCAGAAGGGAGCTAACTGAAGAAAAGAAAAATGAAGAAGTAGAACTAGAGAACAGAAGAAGCAAGTCGGGTTCAAGCTCAACTGGATCTAGCAAGAGACCAACGGATTATTGAGCAAAATAAATAGAGGCAGAGGCCCAGGCTTGGAAAAGTTCGGCAGTTACCAAGCTAGTCCCTTTTTTCATAAAAATGCTCTTAAATCATAAATCTGAAATGTAACGTGTGTATGAATCATGAGCACTCACAAACTGACAAAACCGTGAGATTAAAACGATTGGGGGAGCCTGAAGGTCACCCGGCGGGGCAACCCAAAGGTTTTGTTGTTTTTGTATAAAGATAGGAAAGTTAGAGGGAAGGAGGGCTTTTTCCCTGGAGAAACTTGTGAACCACTTGTTGTAAGAGGAACTACTTCGTTTTACAATAATAAATTACAAATTTTGCCTGTTGGAGAAGGTGTTGTGTGGAATGTTCGAATGTGATAAAATGAACAATGTTGAAGGGGAACTATTTCGTTTTCAACTGTGTTTCATTAACTGTGAGAGCGTTCTAACTTTTTGAACCTATGTTCTTATTTGAATGTTCTCTGGTTTATTCTGTGATAATTTCCACTATGAGTAATGGAGGTTTTAACGGTTGATGAGCTATCTTGTCCTGTATATTTTTATTCATGTTTATGTGTTTTGATTATAAGAACAACTATCTGTGATTTATATTAACATGTGAACAGTATTACATTACTCATGAATTAATATCTTGCTCCCTAGGGACAACTTAGTTAGTGTTGTTTTTCTAGTTGTGTGTGATTTAGATGTGAGAGAGTCTAAGACGAGAGGTAAGAACCTGCGCATCACATTGTGACCACTCTTTGCATTCTCTATCAATCTGCATCTTAGATAGGCACTTGCATATCATACTTAAAGTAAAAAATACAAAAATATATACGGTGGACCGGGCCGCAACCGGTAAAACCCTTTGTTTTTGTTACTTGATCTACGGTAGTCGGACCGCAAACCGGACGGATTCCCTACACCAAACAGTCACGGGCTAGTTGGGAACGTTGACTGGGGAGAATCCCTTGCTGTTGTTGCCTGCGAATTTCCAGGCCTCAACACTTCCAAATCCTTTTATTAATCAATGATGAACAAATTACAACAGAGTACAAGTAGAGGTTCCACACTTCTTGATGCAAATCAAGGAATGAGTGCCCGCTTAAATAGAAGACCCATCAAGAGAAGGGGGCACATTTCCTCAAGGATGCACTAGGGTTGGACAGAGGTGGCAATGAGTAGGTTTAGAGTTGGAACAGGAGTTGGAATGTAGCAACATCTTAGTGCAAAGGTAGCAGTTACCAATGTTGAATTTTTAGCATTAGCATATACTTAAAAAATTTGCAGATCTACTTAAACAAATTAGCAGTACAGTATAAACACAATCATCACATTAGCACACATGGACACAAGATTTTTCACTAGGGAAACCTTCAAAGGACAAAAACCCCAAAAGCATTAATAGCTCATCTCGTGAATGAGATGACTCAGAAAATTCTTCAAAAGTTCCTCAAACCCAAATTTGGGTTTTACCACAGTCATAATAAAAATTATCAGCAAAATTTCAAACTGATAATTTCACCACAATTTCCAGAAATTACAACTTTTCCCAAATTAGGGCTTTTCCAGAAAACTGATATTTCACTCTCTCTTGCACAAAAACAGTCTGTACAGATCTGTACCTACCCTTTTACGATTGCCCTTTTTACCTACCCGGATGTCCTTCCTCTGTTGCCCGGCGGTCTGCTCCCTGCCCGGCTACTGCCCGTTTGCTCCCAGCTGCTGCCCGTCCTCTCCTTCCACTACTCGTGGCCACGATAGCCCTGTTAGGGCCTGCTCTAGGTTGCCCGAGGGTTGGCCATGGGCCAAACCCTCACGGGTAAGCCTGTGAGAGGTTGCCCGAGGGTGCCTACCGGCTACTCATCCCTCACGCTAGGGCTGTGAAAGGCTGCCCGTTAGCCCAACAAAAATATTCGGCCTGTGAGAGAAAAGACAGGCAGCCTGTATAGAGAGAGAGAGAGAGAGAGAGAGAGAGAGAGAGAGAGAGAGAGAGAGTGGGCTGCCTAGAAGACTTAAGAACTGTCACAAAAATAAAATTATGAGCTGAAGAATGCTGATAAAAACCATAGCTGAGGGTTTGCTGATGATGCCCTAGGCTGAGGCAAGATAAAACTTCTTCAAGAAAAATAGCAGCTCCACCTGTGAGATCAAAAACTTGTGTGATGAATGAGAAGACTTGATCTTCTTTTATAGCCTTTGTTCACCTGTAAGTGGACAAGATTAGGAAAGATAAAAATAATAATATTTTTAATCGTTTCCTAATTTCACTTTCACTTTTACCAAAAGGGTCCTTTTATTTTTCCTTTGACTTTTATAAGATGACCTTATTTATTTTGACTTTTGACTTTGGCCTTTTTCCAAGTGCCCCTGTGGTCCTTTTTGATTTCAAAAGTACATCATCATAAACTAAGAGAGTTATTAATGCTTTTATCTCACACATTGTGTGACACCTAGATCTGGTACTAGGGTAACTTAACCAAGGGTAGCTAATCCTTGGAGAAGCACACCAAGCCCATAGATCAAGGGTCAAAGTGCCACACACATGCCCAGACCCATTCTAGGGCTTACAGTGTCTTCATTCTCCAAGAGAATGGCTACTCAGAACTAAGCTGAGTCTACCAGTCCCAGACTGGTCTACATCGTGGTCCCGGACCAGATGTCTACTCAACACAAGTTTGAGTCTACCCAAGGCAGAGATGGGTCTATATCATGGTCCCAGACCAGATATCTACCATTCAACAGAATGGTCACTCAACACTGGGTTGAGTCTTCACTGTGGTCCTGGACCTGGTGGTCCCATTCTCCTAAGAGAAGGGCTCTCGATGTTACTCAGAAAAATCAACACTCCCTCTCAGCAAGAGAGACATTCTCTGCCATACCAAGCTTGTCACAAAAGTACACGAACTTTGATGCTGTCAGGGCTTGGTCAAGATATCTACAATCTGTTCATTTGTACGAATGTAGTGCAACTGTAGAGCACCTCTTTGCACTAGGTCTCTGATGAAATGATACCTCATTTCAATGTGTTTCGATCTATCATGAAACACTGGATTCTCTGAAAGCTTTATGAAACTCTGATTATCGCAATGGATGATCCTTGAGTCAAGCTTTCCCTCGAACAGATCAGATAACAATTTTCTGAGCCAAACTGTTTTGTTGCAGGCATCGCTTGCAGCAATATACTCTGCCTTAGCTGTACTCTGAGATATGGAACCCTGCTTTTTGCTGGACCAAGAAATCATTGCTGATCCCATACTGAAGCAATAACTAGAGGTACTTTTCCAGTCAACTGCACTGCCAGCCCAATCTGAATCTGAATACCCAGATAACAATACTCCACTGCTGGAACTATACCTGAGCCCATAAGTGATAGTACCTCGCACATACCTAAGTATATGTTTAGCAGCTATCAAGTGTGTATGTGCTTCGGATCTGACATGAACTAACTCCGTGCTTTCACTATGTAGGAGATGTCCTGTCTCGTATGCATGGGATACATCAAGGAACTAATGAGCTGTTTGTATAGAGTAGAGTCCACACTGTGTGAACTAGAGGCTGAGGTTGGAGACACGAAATACGTTGTGAATCTTGCTCTCTGCGGGTAGTTCTAGCTCATATGCTACCTCTCCAACCTTCTGGATTATCTTGTATGGACCATAGAAGTGCGGTTTGAGTTTTTCCGCTCCTTTCTTTTTAAGAGATGTCTGTCAGTAAGGTTGGAGGCATAAATATAAATAAATGAAGTCTCCTACCTTAAAACTGCGCTCAACCCTGTTCCTATCTGCATATATCTTCTGTTGATTCTGAGCAGCCTGTACGTTGTCCCTGAGTATCTTGAGGATATCTTGACCCTCCTGAATCCACTCTTTGGCCTTGGGGGCCCTGCTATCGCCGAATATCCGGTCTGCGAAAGTGGAAGCATCATACCCATACAGAGCTCGGAAAGGGTTCATCCCAATGGTCATATGGTGGGTGGTGTTGTAACAATGTTCACCGAAGTGTAGCCATTTGATCCATGTCCTCTGCTGACCTGCTACGTAATTTCTCAAGTATCCCTCAATCCACTTGTTGACAATCTCTGTTTGTTCGTCACTCTGTGGATGATAACTTGTGTTCATGGCTAACTCGGTCCCCACTAACCGGAAAAGCTCTTGCCAAAAGGGTCCTGTGAATTTGCTGTCCCTGTCACTGACAATGGTCTTGGGTAACCCGTGGAGTCTAAATACCTCTTTGAAAAATAGTTTGGCTACCTGTGCTGCTGAATAATCTGAAGAAATGGCAAAGAAGTGAGCGAACTTGGTCAATCTATCCACTACTACGTACAAGCAGTCTCTACCTTCAACCGTGGGCAGCCCAGTAATGAAGTCCATAGAGATGCTCTCCCACTTCTGCTTGGGAATAGCTAAGGGATGTAGTAAACCAGTCGAGTGGGTGTGCTCTATTTTGTTTTGTTGGCACAAGCTGCACTCTCTCACATGTTGTATCACATCATTTTTGAGGCCCTTCCATGAGAACCTTTCTCTAATCTGTCTGTAGGTCTTGAGAAACCCTTGATGCCCTGCTAATGGTGAATCGTACGATGCCTGTAAAATTTTCTTCTTGAGGGGAGACTCTGGAACCAAGAAGATTTCGTTCTTGTAGTATATGATGTCATCAATTACTTGGTACCTATCATCCTGATTTTGTCCATTCAATAGCTCGCAAGCAAACTTATCTTTGGAGTACTCAACCAAAAGATGAGATCTCCAATCTGATGAGATGCTCAGAAGGGATAAAGTAGCTGTCGTTTGGAAAGTGCATCGACCACTACATTGTTCTTTCCCTTTAAGTACTCTATCTTGAAGTCATAGGCCTGAATTTTGCTTACCCATTTTTGCTATCTCTCATTTAGCTCTTTCTACTCTAGGAAGTATTTCAAGTTGTTGTGATCTATCTTGACCTTGAATCTGCCACCCACTAAGTACTGCCTGAACTTGGTTAACGCATGGAGAATGGCTAACATCTCTTTGTCATATATCGAATAGTGGCGCTCATAGTCTTTGAGCTTCTTGCTCTCAAATGCAATTTGGTGGTTGTTCTACATCAAAACTGCTCCAATTTCCTCTCCTGAAGCATCACATTCTAACATGAAGGGTTTAGAAAAGTTTGGTAAAGCTAATACTGGGCATGAACTCATTACCTTTTGCATTTTCTCGAATGTCTGTTGTGATGTCTTTGACCAACTGAATGCCCCCTTCTTGGTAAGATCTGTGAGGGGTGCAGTCATTTGTAAGAATCCACTGACATACCTCCTGTACTAGGTGCAAAGGCCCAAAAAGCCCTTCAGTTCTGTCACATTTTTAGGTGTAGGCCAATCCAATATTGCCTGAATCTTCTCTAAGTGCACTTGGACTCCGTTGGCCCCTATCACATGCCCTAAGTATAACATCTCCTGTATGCCGAACTCACACTTGGACATTTTGGCATATAGCCACTGCTCCTGTAGCATGCCAAGTACTTCATCTAGATGTCTCAAATGCTCTTCCCAAGTTCTACTGTATATCAATATGTCGTTGAAGAATACCAGAATATACTTACGTAATTGAGTCCTGAAGATATGGTTCATGCATGACTGGAAAGTAGTTGGTGCATTAGGGAGCCCGAATGGCATCACTAGAAACTCATAATGTCCGTAGTGGCAACAAAAAGCGGTCTTTGGAACATCCTGTTCCTTGACCCAAATCTGATGGTACCCTGAGCGGAGATCAATCTTGAAAAAGTACTTTTCCCCCTGTAGTTCATCCATCAACTCATCAATCCTTGGGATGGGATACCTGTTCTTTATGGTCTTCTTGTTGAGTGCCCTGTAATCAATGGACATGCGTAAGGTTCCATCTTTTTTCTTTACTAGCACTAATGACGATGCAAAGGGACTGGAGCTAGGTTTGATGTACCCTAGCTTGAGTAGTTCCTTGATTGTACTCTTTATCTCATCTTCATACCTCTTGGGATGTCTGTAAGGAGTGGTGATGACTGCTTGAGTCCCCTCTTCTAACTCAATAATGTGCTCAAATCCCCTATCTGGAGGTCGACCTGCTGGAAGGTCTTCGAATACTGCCTTGTGCTTCTTCAATAAGGCCTCTATATCTGCTGGATGTTGTGGGGTCTCATCTGGTGGTTTCCTGAAGCTAACCAAACACTCTGCAACCCACTCAATATCTCCCTGTCGGAGTACTGCCTCCATCCTGTGTGATGTCACTGCTGTGGGAGGGTAGGTATTCATCCCTCTCAATACTACCTTTTGTCCCTTTGCTCCTGTAAACTCCATCTCCATGGTCTGGTAGTTTGTGGAATACAGCCACTGAACTCCTAGTAGCATATTCATGTCAGGTACATCTACCACATAGAATGTCTCTATCACTGTATAATTCCCAAGTGTTACTTTTAATTTAGGAATCCTTTGACTACACTCGATGGTGTGACCTACTGCAGCTACTGAAAACCCATCAAAACTCTCAGTTTGAATGTGTCTCTTTTTAATCCATGCAGCATCAATAAAGTTGTGGGATGCCCCACCATCTATTGGCACTCCCACTCTGTGGCCCTGTTCGGTCCCTCTGATCCGGAGAGTGTGGAATCTAGGAACCCCTGTCATGGTAGAAATGGTACCTCCTGAGGTTTGTCCCTCAACAACTGTCTCTGGTGTCTCGCCTTGCTCTTGATCCTGATAATCCTCATCCTCCCCACTGTCGGAATAGGCCTCTTTGTAGTAGGCCTTTCCTTTTCCTGAACTTCTGTGACTTGGTACCCATGGTTCCTGGCAAGTGAAACATAACTTTTTTCTTCTAAGGTCCTGTCGGTATCATTGTCCATCCATTCTTTCTGGAAGGGTTTCCTCTCATTATCTTTAATAGGGAAATTGGTTATGGGAGGAAACCTATTTTTGGGCACTGCATCTTGCAAGTCTCTAGTCCGGCTGATGGCATCTGCTAGGGTGGTGGGCCTATAAGATTTGACCCATTCCTGTAAGGGTTTAATGAGAGCCTCAGTGAACAACATAATCAACCTGCTCTCTGATATATCTGTCACCATGACTGCTATCCTCTGAAACTCTAAAATAAATGCATCTGCACTACCTGTCAGCTTGAGATGTGCCAACTCTCTGTACCTCAGGGTCCTTCCGATCAAACCGCTCAATGAGCCTCTGTGTAAAATCTGGGTACGATGTGATGGTATTGTGACCTAGTGGCACTAACTCGTGGTACCACAACTCATGTGCTTCTCCGTCCAAATGCAAAGTAGCTAATTTAATGGCATTTGTCTCAATCATGGGGTTGAGCTGGAATTATGTATCCAACTTCTGCATCCAATTTCAAGCTGGGCACCTGGGCCACCTCGGGTGCCCTCAAAGGTAGGGATAGTCAGTTTCCCTACGGTGCGCTGTAACTCATAGTTCTGGGTGAATGGCGTATTGTAAGCTTTGGGTTTGTTCTTACTTTTAAAGTGGCAGAAGTCAGTGAAGGTCATGGCTGAATGGATGTCCTCTCCTAAAGCTCTATATTCTCTCAGATAGGCACTCATGGATTCTTCTGGTTCTGCTTGTGCTAGAGGCACTACAGCTGGACTATCTAAGAATTGAGGCATGGTGGGTCGGAAAGGCTTGTATATATGGGGATGGCTCTGCATGTTGGTATGTAAGTGCTCCCTACTACTGCTGGTGGATACCCTATCACTGTTGGGAAATAAGGGACTGTGTGGGGTGGGCCGATTTTTCTCAGTCATTTGCCTGAAGGTACTCATCATTTCTTTTTGCCCAATAGTGAGTTCATTTATGGCTGATATGAGACTATTGAAAGTTGTTTTGTCATCCTCGACCATTGTTTCTTTGCCCTTTCCAAACTGATTCTCTCTGTTCCTTAAATCTATGTCCTCTAACTCCTCTTCTCTGTCTCTACATCTCTGCCTCTGGTGAGTAATGTTGTATGGGTCTTCTGAATTCATTTATAATTTTGCATGCCCACAGCTGGCAAGGAAAATAGCTCTGATACCACTGTAATATCCCAGATGCGGATATTCCACTGTTTTCTATTCTAGGGCTTGCTTAAGCCACCCGATATACAATAATACTGAAATAAACTTGCATGCAAAGTGCTGGACAAATGGCCCTATTTTATAGCTAACTAGGGAAGAGACTGTATGGTGACAGATCAA
The DNA here is from genome assembly GCA_001517045.1 of Pseudotsuga menziesii. Classification (NCBI taxonomy): domain Eukaryota; kingdom Viridiplantae; phylum Streptophyta; class Pinopsida; order Pinales; family Pinaceae; genus Pseudotsuga; species Pseudotsuga menziesii. The sequence continues at coordinate 405,841 of LPNX010206907.1, read as the reverse complement.
CACTTACCACTGATAATTTCGGCTGATAATGCTCCAGAGATAATACGTATGCATCGAGAACTGATCTGGTGCTCCTTGCCTACGGTGTTACCCCAGTAGCACGAACCCCTCAATCAGCTAAATATGACGTTTTTGGTGAAGGAGCTGTCTGATGAAGGTGAGAATTTGCAGGAATGAAGGTCTTCCTGTGTCGGAGAGATTGCCTGAAGCATGCATAAGTTTTGACCACTGTAAGCAGGCTAGCGAATGGTTTGCTGGTTTAGTTGCTCATGCCCCCAGCTACACAAAACTGATGAGAACTGCTCCGGGTGAGCAAACTGGAAGCTGATAATCACCTGGTACTGAAGGATGATCCCGATGATGAGAATGGTGCCAATATTCTAAAGATAAACGGAGATCTGGGGACCCAATGAATGCTTTGGGATTTTCCAGCTAAACCCTCGCCATGGCTGCACACGTGTCCTTGCAAACAACCTTCTGATGGGTGCTGGATAACTGTATATGGATGAATAATATGAAGAGCTGATGGTGGACCTAGATGGTCTACCCTGAAGGAGACTAGGGCAGATATTTCATTGCTGAAACTTCGTTCGTTGAAGACGTCGTCTTCAACCCCAACTGCCGTGGTCGCATGCTATGCTGCTACTCAAAAGCTCCAAATCAATAATAATCATAAGTGTCCTTCTCCATCCACTTTATCTTTCTTTTAGAACTTTCAACTACGAATAACCTAACTTTTGACCTAATGAGGTCACTTTAACTTCTAATTTGCAGTTGACTTGTATGCAGGTGCATGAAGACTCAATCAGGTGCACGCGTCATCAAATAATGCTTAGATGTCATGCATGCAGGTGGCCTTTGGCTCTGGCGGCCCTTTTCTAGCCAATGATGATACAATATTGATGCCCTAGATCTTCTTTATATGGCATCAGTCTATAGCTGATTCCCTGATTGTCAGTGCTCGCTCGAACCTACAGGAATCATATAGGTTAGCGGGTCGGACCTCAATGCCTAAGCAGAAGAGGACATTACAGGGAGGTACTACAAGCTGCTGCTCCCACACCTTGGCAGTCTCAAAACTACTCACGCGCAACCCTAAACAGGTCACCACTACTCACAGACAACCCTAAACATGCCACCACTACTCACGGACAACCCTAAACAGGCCACAACTACTCATGGGCAGCCCTAAACAGGCCACCACTACCCACAGGTAGCCTTAAACAGGCCACCACAACTCATGGGCAGCAGGGAAGAGAAACATGGGTAGCTGCTAGCAGATCTGCGCAGCCCACAGAGGGGTTAGGCAACAACAGACAAATTTTGGGCAGCTCGGGCAACAGAGAAAAAGGTTTAGGCAGCAGAGAAGAAGGTTTGGGTAGTTGGAAAAACAATCTGGGAAGCCCACAAAGATTTCGGGCAGCAGAAGAATTTTTCGGGCAGCTGGTCTTCATCCTCGACATGGCAATTTTTGTTTTGGAACTTTTGTTCAAGCCTGCTAGGGTTTGGAAATGTTGTTCAAGCCTGCTAGTGTTTGAAAAATTTGTTACAACATTCATCTCAGAATTTTGAGATTAATTTGCTATTTCTCCCACAAACTCAGTCATCTCATTTAAGGGATGACTTACTAATGCTTTTGGGGTTTTTGTCCTTTAAAGGTTTCCCCGTGAAAACATCTAGTCAATATTTGTGTGATGCTTGATTATCTACTGCACTTGTCTTATTGTTTTTTTTTAAAGTTAAACATTAATCTTTAAAAAATTAAATGTTTTGTAGTATTTTTTAAATTTTTTTTTTTATCATGGCTGATTTAATAATTTATTAATTTAATAAATGCTAACTTTACAATTTAATTATTAAACAATATTTTATTTTATTTTATTTTTAATCTAGGTTTTAAAGTTTAAACAAAGTGACAAATAGACTCACTCACAGCCTCTCAACTCAAATTGGAACCCTTCTCGCAGGTCAATTTCTTAACTCAAACAAGCCAATACATTGTTTAGCAACGAGTCATACCCACAACAACGATGGAAGTGACACTGACAGTGATGTTCAGGCAGTAAACAACAGTAACAGAATGGCGATAGATATGCCTTTGCAAAGGCTAGATTCCAGTGGCACACCAAGAAGTTTGTTTGATTTTGCAAAGGGGACATTTGATCCTCTAAAACCCCTTCTAGTATATGCAACCAAACAACCAAAAAGAGCATCAAATGTTGGTGGTGGCTCACGTGATTGGAAATGTAGTATTTGTGACCATTCTTGGGTTGGCAACTATAGTAGGGTTAGGCAACATCTTTTGGGGATTCCAGGTAAAGGAGTTCATGTTTGCAACAAGCTGACAACAACTAAAAAATTTGAACTTTTGAGGTTGCAATCGGAAGCAAATGCAAAAGGACTGTTTTCCAGTAGAAATGTCACCTTCCAAGATGATGCTTCCAAAAATATGTCTCCACCATCAATGGTTGGGAGTGCGACTGCTACATCAAAGAAAAAAAATTCAGAGGTTTCTACATCTTGTTCTTGTGCAATAGGTACAACATTGGGTGGGATGTATGATGTTCAAAAAAGGGATGATACAAGTGATGCAATTGGTAGATTACTCTTTGCTAATGGAATTCCTTTCCATGTTGCTCGTTCTCCATATTATAAAGAAATGGTCCAATCAATTGCAGCAATAGGAACCTCATATATACCACGTGGTGAACATAAGCTAAGAACAATAGTTCTAGAAAGGAAAGTATCAAAAATTAATGTGCAAAAGGAGCAAATGAGACAAACATGGGCGAGGTTTGGGTACTCTATTGTTATGGATGGGTAGACAGACATAAGCAAGCATCCACTAATCAACATCATAGTGACATCTACAACAGGTCCATTCTTTCTTAGAGCCATTGATTGTTTTGGGAAGTGCAAGGATGCAACTTTCCAATATGAACTTCTTCGGGATGCCATAGAGGAAGTTGGGGCTGATAATGTGGTGCAGGTTGTGACAGATGCAACAATAATATGTAGATCGACCGGGTTATTGATTCAGAGTAGATATCAGTATATTTATTGGACTCCTTGTTGTGTGCATTCACTCAACAATGCATTGAAGGACATCGACAAAACCAATGGATATCGGACTTGGTGACGACTGCTAGAGATGTTGATATGTTTATCTGCAACCACCACACTTCTTTAGCCATGTACAAGGCTCACACGAGGAAAAAATTCCTCAAGCCAGTTGATACTAGATATGCTAGTTATTTTCTCTTATTGGAGAGGATGCTAGAGGTACAAGCACCATTGCAAGCCTTGGTTGTGAGCCCAAAGTGGGGAAGGTGGTCGGAATCCAAGACAAACTTGGGGAAGAAGGTTAGAACTTAGGTGTTGGACAATGCTTGGTGGGAAGATTGTTCTTATTTGGTGTCATTCTTGGGCCCTATTGTGAAGGTCATTCGCTATGCTGATTCAGATTCTCCTAGTCTTGGAGAAATGCATGAGACCTTTGATAGTATGTTGGGTCGTGTGGCCATTCAACAGAGGGAGCCCTCATTAGATTTCTATACAACCCAGGTTCGACCCATCATCTAGCGTAGATGGGATTGCATGAACACACCTTTGCACATGGTAGCATATGCACTAAACCCAAAATGGTATGTGGAAAGGCGTGGGAGAGTGCCTCCCATTGATGATCCTGAGGTAAAGAATGGTTTTCTAGATGCAATTGAGAAGATGTACCCTGAGGAGGAGGGGGCAAAACTTCGAAGACAATTTGTTCAGTTTGCAAGTCTTAGTGGCCCCTTCAACAAGCGTGGTGCTCGGATAGATCGCATAGATCTAGGCGAAGATGACCTGATTGGTTGGTGGAGGATGTATGGTGATGATGCTCTAGAGCTCAAACATCTTGCTATGCGTTTGTTGTCTCAGATTGCTAGTTCCTCTACAACAGAGAGGAATTGGTCTACATATAGCTTCATCCACTCTATCAAGAGGAACAAACTTACCTCTAGAAGAGCGAAGAAGTTAGTTGTTGTGCATAGTGCCCTACGTCTTGAACATAGAAAGACACCTGTGTATTTGAAGGGACCAGTGACACGGTGGGATGTTGATCCAGAGGATGATGCACAGGTTGATGTGGAGGAGGGACCTAATGAGGCACAACTCGGTTTGGTTGGTGTGCAACTTAGCATGCTTGAGAATGAAGATGATTCTGATTCAGATGGTGGCATTTCCATGGTTGATCCTGATTCATTCGTGCAACAGCTTGATGCAGAGACTAGTGAGGCATTGCCTTGAGCAGTGATGCTCATTTGATGTTCTACTTTCTATTTTAGACTTTAGTTTGTCTTTACATTTGATGTTCACATTAGACTTGACTTTTTAACTTCAAACTTCCAACTTTTTAATTCCCAATACTGCGATACATTTAAATTTTAAAAATATGAATGGTGATGTAAACTTTGTTACTTTTAAAATTTTAACTTTTAAGTCGTAATATGATGTGATTTATAATTTTATTGATGTATTTTGGCATGAAACATTGATGTATCTTGGAATGATTATGAATCATTGAATCAATGAATTATGATTTACTGATTTATGAATATGATGTTAGTGGTTTAGTCTTTATAATGTGCATGATGACAAACACAAAACTGAATACATGATGTTACTATGTTAGTGTTACTGAAAATCTTAAATATAAATTTTCAATTTTGTAGTATTTTTGGTGGGGTCCCCTATGTTAAAGACCTTGACGTACCCTTCGACGCTTCCTAAAATTTGGGGGGGTACTTTTGCATATGTCATTTTTGGGTTTCCTCGCTCACGTGTACCGAAAACTTGGGGGAACATTGAGTGAGATCCCCTCATTTTGTGTGACTGTTGTGTCTCGTCCTCTCCTTAGGGTTCTTTTTATTACATCTCAATGACGAAAATACCTTGGGCCAATACCATAGACTGTCAAATATCATGGGCCTAAGTCGTTTTTTAGTCATTAGCCAACATTAAGTTAATAATGTGCTTTTCCTAAGTTAGACCTAGGAAAGAGATACAAAAGGTCTCTTGCTCCTCAAGTAAGTTTCTAGAGGAATCTAGACGACTCCTCCATGCCCGAAACTTGGCCTATGTAGAAGTAAATGTCCGATGCTACAAAAGTCAACAAAGCAAGGGCTAGATACAACAAGAAGGCCCTAAGTCAATATACATACAGAGGGAGGATAAGGGGAGCTCTTGTGACCGCTATGTTAAGTTCCATAAGAGAGAGAGAAGGATCAAATGGAACCACCAGAAAAACCCTAAAAGTTGCCATAACTTGAAAAAATAACAACATTGGGGCAACACTATTCTTAGAGATAAAAGACGCCCTAACACATTTGCATTGGAGAGACAAGATAAGATAATTTTATTAATGTCCAACAAATGACCACAAAATTAGGTAAACAGGATTGTGTGGTACCACAATGTCAATACAAGGTGGGAGTGCTAGGCCGACTCCTATAAAAATCAAGATGTAGGATTCTAACCGAAAATGCAAAAAGAGTTAACTCCAAAGATGGAGAGTCGATCCAAAAGAGAAATGTACAAAGAGAGTGGATCTAGAATCTATGATACAAAAGTGGTAAATTTGTCATGGTGCACTGCAAGGCTCAAGCATCTCTCCTAATATCCGAGCCCGAATGAAGGAATCTCAAATTAGTACTTTCTTTGAAGGAAGAACTAGAAGAGGAGCAATAATGGGTAATGTGTCGCTGCCTAGAGCGGGGGGCTTGTTGCTGTGACCTGGATGATATCATCCGGTTGTTGGGATGGGGCTTGTTACGGTGTTACCACAAAATCTAGCACCCTAATGCAAAGTCTTTAACAGGTTTTAGCAAAGTGCAACTATGGAAATTTTACAAGTGTCACTTATGTAAAGTTTCCCGTCACTTTTACTGAGGAAAGATAACCCCCAAAGGTGGATTCCCTAAAGCAACCAAGGCTTGTTTGATTGATCAAGTGTTCCTTAGATTACTCGTGAAATATTGTGAGTAGATTTAGATTAGTGATTTAAAGTGTTGTGTGGCATTTAAGTTGTTGGAGCAAGAATTTGTGCACAATATGATTAAGCAAAAATCACTAAGATTAAGCCCAAAGAGTAGCAGAGGGTTGGTGAGGTGACAATGGTGCCCTCCTAGTTATCCATAGGCCATCATTGGTTTTAGGGCCTTTAATCTCATGGTGTTGGTTTGTGTGGTAATTGTGCCTAGGATATTTATTGGGCAAATCGGGTATATGAGGGAAACATTTATTGAACTTTTTCTGATGTGAAATATGAAAGCTACTGCTGGAATTAGCAAGATACAGCCATTTATTTCTTGTTTTTCACAAACACAGAATTTTGATTTGAAGGTCCTAAGAAAGGACAACTTATCAAGCATGCATGACAGAGTGCTTACAACTAACTTGGGTAAATTTGAGCTAGTTCTAATCAAGAAATACTGTTCTCATTTAACTCTTTTCAGCCATGAACAACATTTAATTTCAAGCAGGAAATCAACCTTCAACAAATTCACTTAAACTAGAAACACATTTGAAGAGATCAGATTTCCAGCATTTGTATTCAACAAATAACATCGAATATCATCCACCTCAAGCTCCAATAGGCTACAAGAAAATCTCTAGCAATAGTCTAGTGTGTCTCCACAAACTTTCAACATCCATTACAATAGAAAGAGACTTTATTATGTAGAGTTTAGGTTCATCAACCTCCTCAATAAAATAAGAACATCAAGTCTAGAACCTTAGATTTATTCTTAGAAAGCATAAAGAAACAACTAATATCCATGGACAAGTCAAACAATTAAAAACATATGAGTGGCTATGCGACATGTTCAAATCTCCATACATGAAAGCTCCAAGAGGTGCGTGAATAAGCCAAGTCAAAGCTCCAACATTCTCCTCAATCTCCTCCAGGAGAGAAGCACACCTCTAACAAACTGTCCTCAATAAATGTGTAAAACGACCTTTCAAGACGTGTAAATTTACCAAGGTTGACCCATCCTCAAAATGGGTGAAAGACCAAGTAAAACCTCTTCAAGTTATGCGTGTGGCTCCTCCAAGGTGGCTTGTGTGAGTAGTTAGGTACTGTGTCCCATCAAAATGTGCATAGACCAAGTACAACCTCATTAATATAGCACTCATGGCTCCTAGGTGTGTTCTCCAAGGCCTAACAACCCACAAAGAGTGTGCAAATGGCTAGATCCAAGAGTGACCATGTCAACCATTAACCAACTATCATCAATCCATGTGCAAAGGTGGACAAATAAATTAACTCCAACATGTTGAATTTTAGCATTAGCATGAATACTTAAAAAATTTGCAGACTAACTTAAAACAAATGACAAGTGCAATAAAATAACATTCATCACATCAACATAATGGACACAAGAGTTTTTCACTGGGGAAACCTTTAAAGGACAAAAACCCCAAAAAACATTAGTAACTCATCTCGCAAATGAGATGATTGAAATTCTTCAAAAAGTTCCACAAACCCCAATAGGGTTAACCACAATACCAGAAGATCAATTTTTCAATTACATACAAGAATGCCCAATTAGGGCTTGCAACCCTTTTCTCTCTCCTTCCCAACAAAAAATTAGGCTGCCCAAAAAACCTGTCAGTTTGTCCGAATATGATCTCTGTCCTGCCTTGCCTTGTACACCTGCTCGACCGTACACCTGCCCGAACTTCTGTTTCTGCTTGGCTGCCTGCTCGTTTGCCTGTCTTTCCTTGCCTGACTGTCTTTTTCTCTTGCCCTCCTGTCTTTTCCTCTTGCTCGACCGCCCTGTGGCAGCTCTGCTCCTACCCGGAGGGCTAGCAGCCTAGCTCGTGGCCTTACAGGCTGGCCTGTGGGCTGCCCTAGGGCCGGTGCAAACCCGGGCTGCTACAGAATCCTCATAGGTTTGCCTACAGTGTGTCCGAAGGGTCTGTCTGGCCACGACAACCCTTATGGGTCTGCCTTTTAGCTAATCGAGGGTTGGCCATGGGCCAAACCCTCACGGGTATGCCTGTTATAGGCTTCCCGAGGGTGCCGAGAGGGGTAGTGCCCTTTTGTGGCCTGCCCGGAGAATAGAAGAGGGTAGCCCGAAAAAACAAAACGCTGCTGCCCAGAATTTTGAGGAGCTGCCCGGAGTTGGAAAGGAGGCTGCCCGAGGAGAGAGGAAGATTGTTGCTGAATAGGAGGGTTTGATAAAACCCTTAAGACGAGAAAAATGGTAGAAACCCTAACTTATGGTTTGCCTTCAATGGATGATGATGCCCTAGCTAAACTCATCCATGCTAGGGCACAATCACAAAATCTTCTTCTTCAAACTTGAGCAGCTGTACCTGTGAGAGCAAGTGTGTGTCATAATGAAATGGATTGATCTTCTTTTATATCCTTGAGTCACCTGTAAGTGGACCAAAATTAGAAAGAACAAAATAATAGTATTTTATTCTTTTCTAATTTTCACTTTTACCTTTAGCCTTTCTGTGGTCCAAAAAGTCTTTTATGTATTTTTGACTTTTACCTGTGGTCCAAAAGTCCTTATGTATTTTTGACTTTTACGTATGGTCCAAAAGTCCTTATGTATTTTTGACTTTTGCTTTAGCCTTCTTCAAGTGCCCTTGTGGTCATCACCTGTGGTCTTTTAATTCCATTCAAAGTACACCATCATAAACCAAGAGAGTTACCAATGCTTTTGTCTCACTCTGTGTGTGACACCAAGATTAGGTACTAGGGTATCTTAACCAAGGGTAGCTAAGCCTTGGAGAAGAACACAAAGCCCATTAATCAAGAGTCAGAGTGTCATACATGCCTAGACCCAGTCTAGGACATATAGTGCCTTCCTGGTAACAGACCAGGTGCCTTAGGCATGGGCTGCATAATTTGACCCTAGGTCAAATACTTGGTAATAGACCAAGCGCTTCCATTCTCCAAGAGAATGGCTACTTAGTACTAAGCTAAGTCTACGAGTACTAGACTGGTCCACATCATGGTCCCGGACCAAATGTCTACCATTCAGCAGAATGGTCACTCAACACAGGGTTGAGTCCCCCCAGGGCAGAGCTGGGTCCATATCATGGTCAAAGACTAGATATCATCATTCAACAGAATGATCACTTAACACTAGGTTGAGTCCACACCGTGGTCCTGGACCAAGTGTCCCCATTCTCTTAAGAAAATGGCTCTCGATGCTGCTCAAAAAAATCAACACAACAAACTCCTTGAAGTAGCGGGTGGCCCTGTCACCAAGGGAATAAAATAATAAGGAAATGGGTGGATGCCTCAACATTTATGCCAAGTAGGTGAGAGCTCCACTAGCTATAGCAATCCACCTCATAATGAACCACCTCCAATGTGAAATCAAGCCAAATAAGCCAAGGTGCTCAAGTAACATGCCTCCATCCAGTCAAAACATGGTTAAACTAGCTGCTGAAAAAGCTAGAACCATCTCCACATGTGTGTATGGGGTGATAGCTCCACAAGTAACCATAATTCACATCATAATAGACCACATACAATATCAACAAGACCAATATGAGCGAGGGTGCTCGAGCACTAGGCCTCCTCAATGTCAAAATAGGTCAACCTGGCCTTTAAAAGGCTATAATCAACCTTAACATGTGTGCACAAGAGAAGTGCTCCATCAAAAGGTTATATCAATGCCACAATTAAGTGATGTAAGTATCAATAAACCCCAAATAACCAAGGGTTCTCACACATGAGGCTCAAACCCACATCAACCCACGTCAGTAAACCACAATATTACTTGGGACCATGTTAAAAGGGTACATATGCTAATTGATCCACAAGAAAATAACATCAATAATAAGAAATTATAAACCATAGTCAAAGTGAGGCCCAAAGTGCTAGGGTGCTACACGTAGGCATTATGTACCACAACAACAACGTCTAACCATGCCCACTATCTAGTCATATGATGACTAACACAACATAAGAAAAGGTCCATGTAAGTTGCTATCACCCCTATCAACAAATTAAAACACCAAGTACATCACTTCAACACTGAAATACATCACAATATAAAGGTGCTCCAATAATAACTGGAGATCTTGCTAAGCTCTGGGGCCATAAGCCAATAACTCTGCACTCGACACTCTCCTCTAGACATCACTTGCCCCCAGTTACCTGAGGCTGGACATGCGATAAGTTCAATGCAGGGGGAATTGCGCATCCATCATAAAGCCCCTATATCTGTCAATTGAACCATTTGTGTTATCCAAGAAGTGTCTATCCTATGTAACTATATCATGATGAAAATCATGGATGGAACCTCATGCAATATAAGGGGTAATATCTTGCATGAGCTTGATTTGTGTAAACACTACTAACGTGTGGCCTGCGTGTATGATACGCCTGTAGCAATTCAAGCATTTAGAAGATTAAATATATTTGGCTCAATACCAAGAAGCTAGAAAAAGATGTTAAGTAGGTAGGGCTGCAAATAAACTGTGGAACAATGGCATATAAGCTATATGAACTTCGAAGTTTGGAGACATTTAGGGTTACAGATATTATCAAGATAATTTGTGGAAGGTCCATATTACTGACGTTAGTTATGTTTTCAGTTGTAAATTTGAATAGTGTATATGCAAGATGCAGAAATAGTAGTTTGCTATGTTAAACCTTGTAGCATCTACATATGATGTTATTTATAAATAATGATGCACAAGTCCATAAAGCAACCAAATGCATTCAAAGGTTCAGATCATTTTTGTAAATCACAGTTTGAACATGAAAGAGTTGAGACCAACTTCTGGTCTTTCAGGGAAGAGGTAGAGGTGTTGCCGCCTAATTCACACTTTAAGGAACAGGAAAATCACAACCTGCTATGTGTGTCCTTGGGGGCAAGCGAGAGCTGGGGACCACTGTCACCACAGTCCACAACTCCTCCGTTTAGGCAAGATCCCAACAGAGCCAAGGGGGGAAGTCCCTACGGAAGACTAAGTTCTTGATTTATTAATTAATTACAAATTAAAGGGATCTTATTAAGGTGTGAGGCTAAGGTTTTGAGAGATGACAGTCAAACCAATGTAAGATGCAATATTTCAATGACAGTCAATCCTTTTAATATAACCAGTGCCTAAGTAATGGAGTCAGAGAATGCAACTTTCAATGGATGCAGTTTAGGTTAATTATCCCACAGGTTAAGTTATCTAACAATGAGATGAGAACAAACTATGAACAATATACACAGTTATGAAAGATTTATGAACAATATTATCAAGATAAATGAAAAATAATATAATCACAGTTGAGTAATATGAACAGTATTAAACAGTTGAGCAGTAATATTATGAATAAACTTGATGATGACAATGCTCATATAAATAGCATAAAAATGTAAACCAGTTGATTAATATCCACAAGTTAGAACATTATTAGGTTTGCTTTGCAGGTGAAGCAACAACTGAAAGGAAACAAGTGCAATATTGGAGTGAAATGCTGCTGGAGTGAAAATGTTATAGAACCGGTTTTGCAATGTATCTGGTTTATTTTAGGTAGATTTTATTAAGGTTTTTCCTCTTGTAGTTTTAGTTTTTGAACTAGTGGTGTAACTTCCCCTACCACATATTCCCTTAAGCCAAAGAAGAAGTGCTGCTGTGCTCAACAAAGTGGGAACAAAGCCCACCCGTAGCTCGCAGGTCACCTCCCAAATGCCCTGGCGCCCAACAAGGGAGGACGTACTCGCCGTGAGACCCCCTACGGCCTCTCACCCCCCGTGGCTTCCAAGGTCATTGTTTTTAGTTGGCGAAAAGCAATATGTAGTGGATGCCTATTACTAGAACCTCACTACTCTCTGTCGTATCTCGGAAGACCCCGAAGGGCGATGACCAAGTAGAGAAACAGAGGCTAGTGAAGTTGTTGGTTTATTTTAGGGGTAAATTTAAATCTTGGTGATTAGCATGCAAGGTTAATTTTATACTATCAACAAGATCAACCAAGCGGTATCCCTTATGGGAGATGCTGGTACTTGATCTTGGATTGAAAAAGCAAAGTGTGAAGGTTTGTAGCAAAAAAAAAGAAGTTGTTCTAATTAAGCTAAGCCCCCACCTCTCCTGCTTTTCATACCCAACTTGAAGTCCCTAAAGGGAGATGACAAGTTGGGATAGAGGATACACCGGATCAGTGGGTTGTATGGTTACTCCTTTGACAGAAATAAAAATTAGATTTAATTACTTTGAATAGAAACTTGAAAGGAGAATGCAATTAGCTAAAACAATATCCTAACCACACAACAATCTCTGTAACAGAAATGGTGGGTAAACAGAAATAAAAATGATTAACCTAACCTCACTTCAATCCCTTAAGGGAAGGTGGGTAAACAGAAATAAAACTTGCATAAAAAATAAATCTAAGCAACTAGTGTTCTAGGCTATCTCTACACTACTCATATACAGATTTACAACAACTTTCAAAGCTTTAGAGAATACCCCAAAGAGAACTTCTCTTTTGGGGTTTACAATCTTGTAGAAAAGAGAGGAAAAAATTGAGGTTTTTTGGCCTCTTTTGGATCAAAACTTTTCTAGGGCTTTTCTAAGCAATTTTGGGCAGCATAACCCCCTCTTCTGTGCATAAACCTGCAACAAACCAGCAACTTTACTTGCTGGAATTTACTGCAGAAACACTAAAACAGAAAGTTAGCACAGATTAGTATAAAACCCAAAAAAATTATTGAAAAATCTGAACTTGAAATTTTGGAAAAAATGAAGTTTTAGTGGACCAAAAATGATTTTTTTGGGCTCTAAATGATATATGAACAGCAGATTTATAATTCTATACTAATCTATAATGAAAGAAAGCCCTAAATCAAGGGTTTTATTCACTATACAATGAATAAAACCTAGTTTTAGGAGAGAG
>LPNX010206907.1:341215-392707 GCA_001517045.1 Pseudotsuga menziesii | reverse complement strand
CCTTTTGACTCAAATTTTAATTTTATTATTTTAATTTTTTATTGTTTTAATTTTTTATCTTTTACTTTTTATATTTTATTTAATCTTTTATTTTTAAAATTTCGATCTTTTTATTCTTTTATTTTTTATCTTTTATTTTAAATCTTTTTTTATCTTTTATTTTTTATTTTAATCTTTTTTATTTTTTAATCTTTTAATTTTATTTTCAAGTTTTAATCTTATATTTTTTATTTTCTATTTAATATTTAATTTTTTAATTTTTTAATTTTTGATCTTTAATTTTTAATTTGATCTTTAATTTTTAATTTTTATCTTTTATTAAGACAAGAGGGACGCCCCACTTAGGAGATCTTCAGACATTTATTTTGACCATGGGGGGTTTATTTTAAATGAAATTTTGGCTATGCTTAGCCACCCCCCAAACTTAATTACCATGGCCTTATTTGATTTTTTTTCTTCAAAATCAAATAATTTAATTTTTCACCCTAGGAAATTAAATTAATTTCCTGGGAAAAGAAAACCTTGTCTTAACTAAAATTGCTCTAACTTTCTAACCCCTTGTCAGAATGACATGAGGCTTGAACCAATGGCTTAGGGGGTGTCATAGCATTTTCATTTGCATTCATAGCCCCTATTACAAAATGCCAAGGTTCAAGAGATTACATTATTACATCAAAACTTAATTAATTAACCACCAAATGGTAAAGTTAATTAATTAGGAAAAAATCAAAATAAAGTTAAAATCCTAACGAAATTCCGCAAGACTACAAGATATGGCTAGCATGGTCATGGACAACAACTTGAAACCTTAGCCACCTCATGAGCTTGATTATCAGAATGCCAATTCACCACTTTGGAGGATTAGTGAGTGAAAAACCCAACCAATTAAAATTGTTAGATAACAAGATTAATTGGAAGGGGAAAAAAAACACTCGGTGAAGAGGACTTCCCTGATAATAAAGTCCATGGTGACATTCTTAGAGGAATGACCCATGCTGGCATATAAAGTTACACTAATTATCCCACCCAGGGGAGCGGACATTTCGTGTACAAAAGGGGCAGAATTGCCCTGCTGAGTGAAAAAACATAGATTTTTCCATGGTACAAATGCACAATAATGTACACCGGTAATGTACATGAAGTTGCCACCTAGTTGAAATAGGTGGGCAACAAGAGGTAGAGGTCATGTACAAGGAAGACAATTGAGAAAAGGACCATCTAGGTTTGCTATTTGTAATTTGAGATGGCTAATATAATGGAAGAATAGTGTGAGGTATGAAAGCATAGACAGAGCTATGCCATTGGAACATCCAAGGGGACCACATGATAGTCAGGAGATGGTTGTCAGCTGTAGAGTCAAAGATAATGCAGTGGAATGATATAGCAAAGCTACAAAAGCTGCTTGTATCTGGCCACATCAAATCAAAGGCTAGTTCTGTGTATGAAATGAGACAGGCTAAAATAGATGCTTGCTTGACAGAGCCAGAAGAAACACACTTGCTTATTCTATGAATATAGTGAACTGGGAGGTTGGAAGAGGAATGTGTTTTGAAGAAAGCCCATGGAAACAACGTATGAATGCACGGGAGAAGGGGCCCCTGGGAGGAAGATGATGGTAGCGGTTATACAAGTGAAATGTTGTCTATAACAAATTTAATTTATCCAAGCATTGAGCAATAAAGCAAACATAATGGGAAAATAAATTTATAGAGAATGGACGGAAAAAAAATCGATTTTAAAATAGACACATTAGGCTTAAGCATAAATGGATAGTGGTTGCTGTATTTCCTGTAACAGAAACCTTGTCTACTTAGGATAGCTCATCAGTGGGCTTTTCTCTTCATTTTGCTTGATAGAATTGCATCTAAGTAACAACATCTAGCAAGTTTTTGTTTTCCTCAATTGCCTTGTAGATGGACTGCAGATGCCAGACACCCTTAAATACTTTTGATTTATCATTTAATATATCATTCTATTCCCATCAACTGCTTTTGGTTATTCATTAAAATTTAAACATGATACCAATATCATTTGTTTCTATATAAAGCAATTGTGCAAGTCTCCGGTAGTCTTTTTATGTCCTTGAAAAATGTTGTGTTTTGAGTAACTTGTGCCTATTGACAGAAACTTGTTCTTTTACCATTTTATGTCACATTGCTAGTACTGATATATTCCTGCTGCAGTGATTCTGAAGCTGAAAATGACCAATTGGATCCAGAGGTAACTGAAAATCAACTAATGCCTGGGACGGGGGTCGTGGAAGGTTCTCTGTTTGAATTAGAACGTGAGAGAATACTCAGAGTTCAGGTTGGTTTGGCTTGGTCATTCATAGTAGCTTTGGGTATGAAGTGATGCTAGGTGGCATAAGACTGGTTTGTGTAGGATAGATGCAAATGGAGTTTATTCCAGCTAAAACAGAGATGTTTGTGTGTATTCAAATTGTTGAGTATCAGATATAGGTTGCAATTTCTTTTATGTCTTTGATTGTATTTGATACCGTGAATACTCTGGGCTGCAAGTTTAGACTTTAAGTGATAAAACAAGGAAGTGATTCTTATTTTTGTTATTCCTTGTGAGAATGTGTTTGACAAACTGTTAGAGGTTACGGACTTATATGACTAGATTGGCAGATCAATACATTATTACATTCTAGATTGCTGTCATTGTTTTGTTTCCTGCTAATTTAGATAATTTGATGATCCCGACAGATTACCATTGGATACATCATACAACAATGTGAGCTCATCATGGATTGAAATTTATGACTTTTATGTCAAGATTCAATTAAGTCTCACCCTTGTTAGTGGTACACAATGTATCTACTATCAAGTAGGTCAAACACACTGAACATACTGAGATTCTTGCACCCTCTCATTCTGAGGTGGGTAAGATATGTTTCTGACAATTAGAGTTGTCTCACAGAATTCATTTATTTGATGAAACTTCCAAGAAATAACTCGGTCAATACCCATTGGAATAGAAATATGCAAAAGGATTCAGTTTTTCTTGGAAAAGGCTACTCTCTTGCTTCTATATTTTCTTAATTGGAATTGATTTGTGCTTTTATGGCAGAAAATGCCTATATGGTTGTATGTCTGATCCTGATGAATTTAACATGAACTTCACAAGGAAGAGTATCTGTGTGGTTTTTTTATCTAATTTTTATTTTCAGGACATTGATATATATTTGGCAATGTCAACAGGAGGAAATCCGGGAAAGAATTATATCATCACAGGCAGATCTAGAAGCTGAAACAGAAAGGTCGGCTACAGCACTTCAGCTTGTTGAGAAAGATAGGGAGTCAAAGCGGGAGATGGCCCGACGCGTAGATAAGCAATATCAACGAAAAATGTAAGAACATTGTTTTGCAGTAGACTTTATGCAGTGTTGTTTATAAGAAGTTGATCTTAACTAATGCCCAAGTGTCTAAATATCCTAACATCACTTGGCAACTCATTTAAGGTTTTTGTTGCTTGCATTCAACGGTTATATTTCATGTGCAAATAATGCTTTATGGTCTATGGATGCTTTAATCAACATTTGAGTTGGTTTAATTTATGGAATCTTTGATATCTTTTTGGAATTTCTAATTCATTAGTTTTTTTGACTCCTAAGCCATAATTCATCCTTAATCTAAGTGATTTTCCTTATCTCTTGATACTTAGTTGCTCTAGAAAACCACCTCTTGTGATATTTTTAAGTCACTATAGTGAAGAGAAGTTGTTTCTAGGCGACAATGGCAACATTTCTATAGTTGCACATAGCTACACCCTTCTAGGTGACAATAGACACAGCTTGCATGAACTGGAATCTGTCAGGACAAAATTCTATCATTGCAGACTAATTAGAATTTAGAAGCATATGCACAACTATTATAGTCAAGACTTGATAAGACTTGATTGGAAAGGATTTCATTATAAAAGTTCTGTATTTTATATGCGATATTGTAAAGGAACGGCACAGTTCAGTTTTAAAGACATGGTGTGTGCACTTTCATTCATCTATTGCTGCTTTGTAACTCAACACATCTATCTCTTTGCCCAACTATCTGTCAGACTGTCTGTTATCTGTCTTTTTATGTCTATCTATCTCTTTAGATTGCTGAACATCAAGTATCTCTGTTCATACTATAGAGGAGGGAATTGTATGTGAATAAAGATGCATAATTTGATGTGGCAGTTGTTGAATTTCAGAGAAATCATGGAATTGTGTCTGTCAGTCTATCTATCCGGCTCTCTGTTTATGTCATTGAAACTTCGTCTATTTGTTTGTGAGTCTGTCTATCTATTTAGAGTGCTTAAGCCTGAACATCGAGTGTCTCCATCACCTTTATAAAGGCAATAATGTGATAGTTGCTGAATTTCAGAGTAACTATTTTCAAATTGTTGATTATTTAATCTTAAAATATATTATTAAACCCTAGATATCTTAGTGAATTTGTTATTGCAGTGCAGAAGCTTGTGATAATCATCTTTCTGCTGTTCAAAGAGATCATCAACAACGTTCCCAGATAGAAGAGCGTAGAATAAGAAAAGAAGCAGCTGTTGAAGAAGCTAGAAAGAGAGAAAAAGAAGCCCGGGAGAATAAGGAACGCCAAGACAAAGCCAGGGCAGAAGCTGAGGTTAGTTGATATACTTGCATTAAGGTTATCTGCTTTCTCAATAAAGTCCTTTGCCTCTGCAGTTTTCTCTAGCTTTTGTAGTTTACATCATTCTTTAATGGTCTGATGTGTTCAATGTCCTTCAGTGATAATAGCTATTTCTAATTTTCTTTCTAAATTCAAGTTGTGTGTTTTGGTTTCTTATAAAAATTGCAAGATAGAATACCTGGACTGATATTAATCCACGGGAATATTTAGTTCCACTTAGATATGAAGCAACCTAGCTTATCTCCATCAAAATTCCTATGATATTGTGATGGGTCACAAGATCGACCTCAAATAGTCCAATCTGTGTTTTGTTTTGATTCTTATGCAGGAAAGTTTATCTCCCTTTCCAAACCAATGATGGCATATATTTCCTGCCTTCAACTAATCACCTCAAGTAAACTCTACACTGAAATACAATTTTCAATTGGTTTTGCTATCCATCACATCCAAATCAATGTTGCAAACATTGTCTTGGTGAAAAAATTGGCAGGGTCCGGGAAACATCGTTTTGGAATATCTCGGGAATAAATTGGCAAACTTAAAAAATTCAAAAATATACATTTTTTTTTTCAAATTTTTAAACATCTAAAGCAACACGACCATCAAATAAACACATTTCCACATGAATATGGACTCTTTATAACTTATTTTGGCTCCTTTTAACTTATCAGTATGAATATGCGTGCTTCTCATTTTAAACAAACAGTAAGCAATGGCAATGCATCACACAATATTGTTGAAAAGACCAATGGGAGCAACCTAACTGTAAACTGTATTTGCCTAGAGGTCTGTTACAATTTACAATGCAAAAAGCAGTAACAAATTCCACCATAAAAAGACAGCAAAGTAGGTAAAACTCCACCACATCTCCATTACATTAGCATGAATCACAGTATACATCAGAGCAATAAACATCCTGTAAACCCATGGCCGCACCTTAGCATGGTCCTTGAACTCTCATCATGTTAGCAACATAACTTAAGACTTACAACAACCAGTATAGTTGGGAAGGACCATTTTACATTTTACAATTTATAGACCTTCTAAGTCACTTGGAGAACTTTTAGAAGAATTTAGGAAGTTGATAGTTGGACCCTAATAACTGAACAACTCAACATTGCACCTGCTCTACTCTCATTGTCTGGTGACCTGGTTGTACGATGGATCTTTAGACCATAGTTACATATAATGGCGATATATCGCCCATATCACGATATATTGCGAGTCATTCCCCTTGGTGATATATCGCCACTAAAAAATTGCGACATTTACAACATTTTGAATTTATCGCGATATATTGAATGTGTCGCGATATATTGGGAATGTATCGCGATATTTTGGAAAATATCGCGATACAAGGTTGCCCACTTTTCCCCACCCTGTTTGGAATCTACATCGACGAGCTGGAGACCTTCCTCCGTGAGCATACCCAGGAAACAGATGGGTGCCTCCTCCACCAAGTCCTGATATCTATTCTACTTTTCGTTGATGACATTGTACTCCTATCTTCCTCCCCGAAAGATTTGTAGAGACAGCATGATGTCGTAGCCTTGTTTTGTGAACTCTGAAAGCTGACTGTGAATCTGAGAAAAAACAAAGGTGATGATCTTCAATAGGGTTAAGAAAACCTTAGACCTTCATTTCTTATTCAAAGGGGAGGAAGTTGAGATCACCAACACTTACACTTATTTAGGAGTGCAGTTTTCTGGTCCCCGCTTCAGTCTACGACCAACTCTCCTGCCTCGAATCAACAAGGGGTACGGGTCCCTGGCCCTCCTCGAGAGACAGTGTTTTCGTCACCATTTCCAGGATATCTCATCCAAGATGGACCTGCTGAATACTTTGATCCATCCCACTGTTCTATATGGATAAGAGATCTGGGGCCCCTCCCTACTCGAGTCAGATTGGGCATCGACTGAGAGAGTCCAGATCGTTCTTCTCTGACGTATCATCAGATGCAAGCAGACAGTGCCACAGCACATCATCCTCGTTGAATTTGGAGCCCAACCCTTTCGCCTCAAGGCAGTTTTTAGATTGGTTTCCTTCCTGCACCGGATCCGAGGGTTATCCGACTCATCAAAAGGTCGGGACAGGTACCCTTTTCTAGCGTACTTCTCTGCTCAGACTATCACCCGTGATACTAGCCCAGGCAGGGCCAAATGTTGGATCACAGGGGTCTCGAATCTTCTTGCTTCAGTAGGGATCCAGTTAGATTGTCTCCCCCCGTTCCAATACTCTCTGGATGCCCCTAGGCACCTTTTGCCTATCCGACAAGAGTTAAACAAGATCATCAGAGAGGATATTTACAAGCAGTTCGTCCAGGTTACTTGGATTAATCCCCAAGGAGGATTGCGCCCCATTATGGCCTTTTCTGCTGAACATTTCTTAGAGATCAGAGACAGGCTCATTGTCCGGCCCCAGTATACGTTTTGCCATTGGATGCACGCTCTTCGGATCTCTCTCGGATAGTTCAGAGTAGGATCACATAGACTCTGGGTAGAATCAGACCACCAAATTGATAGATCAGATAGGATCTGCCATCTATGCCATCTACAGGAAGTGGAAACCGAGTCACATTTTATCTTCAGGTGTCCTATCTACTATGAGATCAGAGGACGCTTCTATTGCTTGTTCAAGGGGCCCCAAACTCTAGCAACCTTCTTCAGATATGCCGATCAGAAATGTCTTGCGCTTTATATTCAGGAGGCCCTTAGGCTTCGAGCGCAGATCCTCCAGCCTCCCACTAGACCAGACACTACACATCGGATCACAACATTCTTCAGCGTGCTACCTTCTTCCAGGGGCACCAAGAGATCTACTGACCTCGACATCGACCTAGCTCCCAGATCAGTAAGGGCTGCAAGCTCTCAACCCACGAGATCTCAACGACAGCTTCGGACCAGACCTCCCTTCGAGAGGCACCCAGGACGCTCCAGACCTCGTTGACATCACTTTAGAGAGTGCCCCGCGCTTACCATATCTGAATCGGGGCAGCAGATACTTTTGCATTTCCCTCAGTTTTCTTCGTTCAGCCTCAGATGTTAAGAGTACCAGATCCTCCTTGGTCACTTTGGCTCTCGAATCTTGTCCACCCGAGCTCCTTCGCCCTTGTGCAGGGTTACAGAGGTGGAATTGGAGCAAGAGCTCTCCCATGCTACAACTTAGCTTGCCTTGTACTTCTTTACTTCTTTTTCATTGCTTATATTGTATTTCCGTTAAGGGAGATCGTTTGATTCTCCCACATGCATAACATATCATTGTAACCGACAGTCCCGTTGACCTACTTTGTGGTCATTAGTGGACATTAATAAAATTATCTTATCTATCTTATCTTATCTTATAGTCAAAAAATAAAAAATTAAAAAAGTCGACGCCTTCGGTAAAGATTTTTTCAAACAAATTTTTAAAGCATCCCAGGGCTTAGGAAATGACCATAGAACATACCAATAGTGTATAGTAAACTCATATTTATTAGTAGGACTCTAATAACCTCCCAAGGCCCAAAATTCAAAATTGGGCATTCCAGCTTTGGAGGAAGTGGGAGAAAACCTCATCAATTATACTTGGCTATAGGCAAAGCATAATTGACAAGGGAAAAAACTCCCTGGAATACCTTAGTTGAAAATTACGTCTTAAGAGACTGAGCCGCTCAAAACCCCTACTAGCACACTTTATTACAAAAACCCCATGGGGCATGGTCATTTCAGCATAAAAATAAAAATGACTAGCCAAAATTGGCTAGGCAAAACATTCTGAACTTCTGCTGCACTGGATATGAACATTGACCATGTTCATCAAATGGCGGCTCCACGGACGGTTCCTATTGTACAAAATAGTTGGTAACATACCCCAAGGTTTCTGTCCTCAATCGGGAAACTGACATAAGATTCTTCTTCATCCCAGGCACATACAAGACATCCCTCAGTGCCTTGGGCTCCATGGACTCCCTCTCAAAACAGACTGTCCCATGCCCAACTGCCCTCACTACTGTATCATCACCCAATACAACCTCCAACTCCAAGCCTATCTCTGAAATCTCGGTGAACATGTCCTAGACACCTGTCATGTGACTTGAAGCTCCACTATCAATGTACCATGTGGGGAAGTAGTGGAAGCACTCAGTGAATGGCCAATGATCATTGGATGTTCCATCTGGTCCTCAAAATCCCTGCTAGTGATGGATGATGCTCTCTCTATACAACCACCGACAAAGAGAGAAAACTGTTTCGAATCTCGCAACATACTCATCAATCTTTGTTGCAGCTGTTGTCGGTTGTTTTTTCTTCTTCTTGTTTGGGCATTGTCTAGCATAATGCCCAAATTTATGACAATCAAAGCTTTTCAATTTGCTCATATCCTTCTTCTCACCATCCTGCTGCTTGGTTCCACCCTTGGAATCCTTCTTGAACTTCTTCTTCTTCCCCTTTGCTGCTATTGCCAGATTCTCTTCATCTTCCTTGCTGTGAGATGTACTGCCCTGTACATATTCCTTACGGGTCTCCTCCTGCATGGAATCATCCCAAAGACGATCCCATGAAGGTATGTGTTGACGAGCAACCATTGACTCCACGAATACAACCCATGGATTCATCACACCATTCAAGGATGTTCGTACCAACTCGACACTCTTTATCACCTCACCAATAGCTCCAATCTCATCACGAACTTCTGTAATCCTGGTAAGGTAAGTGGTCATATTCTAATCCTTGTTCATCCGAATGCTCTTCAACTTATCCCTTAATACCATTTTCCGATTTTCATTGGAACTTTGGTAAAGGTTTGTTGAAGTAATTCACATCTGATGGGCATGATCTTTACCTGATATATTTGGAATTACATGATCTTTTATTGCATCAAGAACGATTCTTTTGGCCTTTATATCCTTATTGTCAAAAACGGCTTTAGCTGCTGTATCTGCAAGAACAGTCACTAGATTGGCTGTAGTGCTGTTCACTATGTTCCATAGTTCACTATCCTGTAATATCAACACTATTCTAGCCTTCCATGGGTTGAAATTTACAACCCCATCCAACTTGTCCTCGATCCTAAGACCGGTAGCCATCACTGCAAATAAGTTCAAGTACCTGTTCTTTCTCAACAGCCCTATTTTCCCTTATTTCTCCAAGTTTGAAATTTATTTCTGTGTGTAATTTTCAGCCTTCAACAATGCTCTTATACCATGAAATTTTTTGGTAAACCCAACCCGGTTTCAGTTTTAGTGCTGCATATGGTTTAATGCCGAAACCTTATCATGCATGTACATTAAAAATTAAAATTTTTATTGAAAGCATGAAACACATGAGATTCATTTTCAACTTTTTAACTCTGAAATTTATAACAACCCTAATCTCTTACTCAAAAATTTTAAATTAGACAACACACATGAAAATAAACACTTATATTTTTGACCAAATTGGTCCAGGAAAACCCTTGAAGGGAAAACTAGTTCTTCAGAGATTTTTTTCTTTCTTCAGAGACAAATTTATTCAACAAAATACAGCAGTACTTATCTCTTTTCCATCTCGAAAAATGTGCCAAAACAACACCTTGACAACCTGCTGTACGAAACCCTCAATTGTTGCCACGTGTGACTGTATGGACGCCTCGATTTTTGTTCATACACTGCCTCAAAATCTGTGTTGTACGATCTGCTGTACGGATTGCAATAAATGCTGTACCTACCTCGAAAATCGTGCTATATGGATTACAATATCTGCCTCGAAAACTGTTCACTCTTTCACCTTGATTTCTGTGATGTATGGACTGTACAGAATGCATTAAATGCTGTATGGTCTGCTTGCATTAATTGCTATACGACTGCCTGCATTAATTTCTGTACGACTGCATTAGGATTTGTGCCATTCTGTTGGGTACAAGTGTTGTTGATTTTTCTGAGCAACATCGAGAGCCATTCTCTTAGGAGAATGGAGACACCTGGTTCGGGACTAGGGTGTGGACTCAACCTCGAGTTGAGTGATCACTCTGTTGAATGATGATATTTGGTCCAGGACCACGATATGGAACCAGTGCAACACTGGGGGACTCAATCTTGAGTTGAGTGATCATTCTGTTGAATGATGACATTTGGTCCGGGACCAAGATGTGGAGCCAGTCTAGCACTGGGGACTCAACCTAGAGCTGAGTGGCCATTCTTTTGAATGAAGGCACCTGGTCAGTTACTAGGAATTTACCTTATCCGGGACTAAGGACTCAGCCTGGGGACGAGGGCCATTCTCTTGGAGAATGGAGGCGCTTGGTCTGTTACCAAGTATTTGACCTAGTGTCAAATTATGTAGCCTATGGCTAAGGCACCTGGTTTGTTACCAGGAAGACACTATAAGCCCTAGACTGGTCTAGGCATGTGTGACACTTTGACCCTCGATCAGTGGGCTTTGTGATCTTCTCCAAGGCTTCGTTACCCTTGGTTAAGACACCTTAGTACCCGATCTTGGCGTCACATAGAGTGTGAGATAAAAGCATTAGTAATTCTCTCTGTTTATGATGATGTACTTTGAGTGGTGATGAAAGACCACCTTGACCACTTGTATTGACCACAGGGCACTTGAAGAACGTTAAAGCAAAAGTAAAAAATACATAAAGACCCTTAGTACCACTAAGGTGTAAAAGTGAAAGTACAAAAAGACCATTAGTACCACTAAAGGCAAAAGTCAAAATTAAAAAAGAATAAAATAATAATATTTTGTTCTTCCTAAGTGACTCAAAGGATATAAAAGAAGATCAATCCATTTCATTATTACACACACTCTTGCTCTCACTGGTGAAGCTGCTCCAATAGAAGATCTCACAAGTTTTGGAAGAAAAAAGTTTTTATGATTATTCCCTAGCATGGACTAGTCTAGCTAGGGCATTATCACTTGCATAAGTAAAACCCTCAACCAGGGTTTCATTGTCAAAATTGCAACAACTGTTTTATGAACTAGGGTTTTCACCCTGTCTCCTCTTCTCTCTTCTCATGGGCAGCATCAAGCTCACAGCAGCAGCGGCAAGGGTTCACGGACAGCCCTAATCTCCACGGGCTGCCCCTCTATTCTTCACGGGCAACCTTAGTGAGGGCTCAACCCTCTCCTTCACCTGCGGGTAGCCTTAGCAGGCATACCCGTGAAGGGTTTAGCCTGCGGCTAACCCTCGGGTGGCCTTAGCAGGAAGACTCGTGAGGGCTTAGCCTGCGGCCAGACCCTCGGGCAACCTAGCAGGCAAACCCATTAGGGTTTGTACTTGTGGCTAAACCTCGGGAAGCCTGCTAGTAGGCCCGTAAGGGCATTCGACTAGCATGGCAGCAGGCCGACAACCACAGACATGCCCAACAGGTTTCATGCAGGAAAACAGGGCTATGGGCAGCAGGCCGAGCAACATGAAAACAGGCTGGGCAGCAGGGCAGATGAGCAGCAGGGTATGGGCAGCCATACAGACAGATCTGGGCAGGCAAAAATTAGAGTTTGGGCAGCCTGCTAATTCTGGGCAGGAGAGAGAGAAAATTAGGGCAGAAAGCCCTAATTTGTTAAAAAACCCTAATTGGGTATTATGTTGTGTAATTGAATTATTTAATGTAATTGTGGATCTGTGGTACAAACTTAGTTAGAGTTTGTGGAATTTTGGAAAAACTCAGTCGTCTCATTTACGAGATGAAATACTAATGCTTTTGGGGTTTTTATCGTTTAAAGGTTTCCCCAGTGAAATATCCTGTGTTAAATGTGTTGATGTATTGATGTTGTTTACTGCACTTGTCATTTGTTTATGTTAGTTTGCAAATTTTAAAAGTATTCATGCTAATGCTAAAAATTCAACGAGTGTCTCAAAATTTGTGCCCTCCTTTCTTCCTGGTTTTAGAATTTTGTGCAGGGATTTACTCTCTGGTTCTTCTCTTCTCTCTTGCTCCTCTTTGGAATGTGAACAATGAATTAGATTTGCTTTTCGAAGCCCTTTTTGTTTGAGTAACTTCCACTTCCAAATCAATGGCTTTAGATTAAAAGCCAACTAAATGAGATCTAGGGCCCATCTCATTTCCTCATTAAAAATCGCTTTTAAATAATAAATGAGAATTTAATGCACACCCTCTTTCAAACTCATAAAGTCACTTTAAAATCATTATAACACAAATTCACCTTAAAAATGTTACTTTATAAAATAAAGTCATTCTCACATTTTTAAATAAGCTAGGGACCACTTTTAAAGTGTCCTTGTCCACCCCAATGCATGAATGGACAAACACTTCCTAGGTAAAAATTCAACAGAGGCAAGTGAACATAGCTCTCTATTCTTTAATACAATGGATCTTTTCTAGTTTTATCTATTCTCTCATGTTTTTCTGTCTTTTCTCTGAAGTTCTGGGTTTAAGAATATTACAATTACTGCTCGTGGGTTTTCAGTTTTATGGAGTCATAGCTTACCACTTTTCCTTCCTGCATGAGCACTCCCCAAATGCCCTTGCCATTGGCATCAATGCACACTAGAAAATCCTTATCAAAATGTGGAAGTGTCAATATATGTGCTGTCATGGGAAGTTGCTTACGCTCTTTAAAAATTTCTTCATGTAAGGCTGTCCACAGAAACTTGACCCCATTTCCCTGTAACTTTGACAAGGGTCCTGCAATCTTCGAGAAGCCGTTAATGAATCTCCGATGATATTCAGCAAATACCAAGAAGTTTCTTTCTTCAGTTTCATTTGTTGAGGTTGGCCAACTAGATATAGCTTCGATTTTCTTGGCATTATCCTTTATTCCTTATTTAGATATGATGTTCTGAGATATTGAATGTCCTTACAGAATTCACGTCTACTTAACTTGGAGCACAATTGGTGTTCTCGTAGCTTCTGCAACACTAGGTAGAGATGCTCCTGGTGCTCCTCATTTTGAGAGCAGATCAGGATATACCATTAATGCACACCAACACAAACTTGTCCAAATACTTCTTGAATGCATCATTCACCTAACTCATGAAAATTGCAGGGTCATTTGTTTGGCCACTCCTGTGATGCTGTTTCTTACGAGTCACAAAGGAATGAGAAAAAGAAGTGAGCTACTTCTATATGGCCTGTCTAGCCTTCGACAACTTAGCTTCAATCTTGGAAACTAGTTGAAAGGCATATTCAAGTGAATGAATAGAGAAGATTTCTAACTCTTTTCTGATATGATGATGAAATCCCAAAATAAACTTGATACGGAGAGTGTTCTTATAATCCTTTTAAACAGCCAGATATGACTGCTATAGTTTATCAACCTTCCTAGGTAGGAGGGCATGTAATATACCTAAATTAATTTAATTATACTAATATCAACCTTCCTAGATTGAAGGGCATGCAGTATGCCTAAATTAATCTAATTATGCTTATAATTATGATGTGGGTCTGCGTCTTTAAGCATAGTTGTGTCTTTTTGGTACTATGTATAACAGCCTTCTTGATTTCTTATTGTTCACATGTTGTATCTTCACATTTATTATTATTTCTGTTCTTCTGCAGTCTGGACAATATGGGCTTGTCCCTTTTCTTATGGATGTGTATTGCATAAAGATGTGAAAATGAAGAAAAACAATAACTTATATGTTTCTTTTGCGTTTTTCTTCTGTTCATTAAAATATTGTAATTTTTTTCTTTTTATTAGTATTACACGTTTTTCTATTAGAAGAGTGATTTTTTATATCAGTTGTGTGGGTCCTACACAACCCAAGTCAGGTGTTCATGGCATGGAATCAGACCTCAGAAGGTTGGAAACGACTTGGAAACTTTTCCATATAAGGAAATGGCTCATAAATGTTTCCAGGAGATTTTGAGCTGTTTTCGAGGCGTTCTTTTTCCCAAAATGTTTCCAGTGCCAAGGCATTTAAGGAGACATGGGTTTCTTGCAATTTAGGAATAGAGGCACTCATCCTTGTTGAACACCATAAATTCCTCTGTAGAAGTTGGGGAACTGTTGACAGGGAGAGGCATTTTCCCGAAAGATTCAAGGTTGATGCGAAAACCTGAGTAATGCATGTAGAAAATCGTGCCCTAAGCCCTGCCTTGAAACTCGTGCAAGACTCATTGAAATTCGTGCTGCATTAATTGATGTATGGTCTGAAAAGACTCCTGTACCTGCGCATTGGAATTTGTGCCAAGCTTTTCTCTCTGTCTCGAATTCGACTTCCGTTCCAAAACTGCACATTAAGGTGGAAGAATGAAATGCCTTCCCTTGCCTTTTTGTTTGGATGCTAGGGGTGAGTGAACAGTCATCTAATCCAAGGGCCCAAAATGAATTAGATGTGTGGATGGGAATTATTGCACTTTTTATTTCTCATGAAAATTAATTTCAGCCACCTCACTTGAATTTATCAAAAAGTCACTTTAATCACTAAAGTGTAATTAAATGCTTATCACAAGTCATTTAATGCAGCAAATTGGAGTTGATCCAGCTCTTTTGCCATCCCTTGGACCAAACATGTGTTACAGTATGCGCCTGATATTTGTGAGTAAAAATGTGTGACAACATGTTGTTGTTATTTTGATGTGTGACAACGGGGCAATTTTTACTGGAATGTCTTAAGCATATTGAACAAACTCTACTTATCTATTATTAATAATGCTCTCTTTATTCTCCAGTGTTAAAAGCACTGGCTCATCTTTTGCATATTCCATTTTCATTAACTGTTCATATAATCTGACACACTGGATATATAAACAAATCTTAGTAACGATGTTTTAGGTGTATGCTGCGTCTTTCTGTGACTACCGGTGGTAATGGTTTGAAAAAACAAATGTTGGTCTTGCTTATGAATGCATGACACAATACTACTGAAAACACCAGCTATTGCAGTAGTCGTTGTATGCATCACTGCTTTGAAGTAGAAACACAATCTGTAGATGGTTGTTTAGAAGATATTGGTGACTTACTTTTGATCTTCCTAAGAGCTTGTTCTGCCCACCACAGATACCTTTGTTCCCAACTAAACAGGTCCTAGGCTTCAGTATAGCCCTTAAAATGTCTTTCTCCCAGCTATGCTTCTTTCCTGTACAGATCATTCATGGGATGTTTATAGCAGATGAAGGGCTGGCTTGTCTCTAATTGGTTAGAACTTTACAGCAACTTGTAGAGGATTTCCCACATCATTGTCAATTCTTGTCTCCTAAGTGTCTCTGCTAGGTCTACTTTTGATACTATGTGATGGATGTTGCAACATGTAGACATCACAGTTGTGTACAGCAATGAAGGATGCCATACATATGAATGTTACCTCTTGGCCAGTCATCTTGCTAGTGACACTCTAAAAGCTTGAGTTGTATATTTGTTAATAGTATCAAACTTACCTTCCTGCTTGTCACATTTTCAAAAAATTTCTGTTGAGATGGTACTCATTGCTGGACTCAAGGGGAAGTGGTTTTTACTGCTTGTCTAGCATAGAAGATGGTGTTCGTAATCAGGAATTTAAAGTTATCCAATTTGAAGTGATGCATATGTTTGGCCTATGCAGGCTAAATTGAAGACAGAAATGAAAGCTGCTGCTGAAGCACGGAAAGCAGCGGCAGAAGCAGAGAAAAAGGCTGCTGCAGAAGCAGAAAAAAAAGCTGCCAAAGAAGCAGAGAAAAAAGCAGCTTTAGAAGCAGAAAAAGGGGCAGCTTCAGAAGCAGAAAGGAAAGCCAAGGGAGAAGAGAAAAGATCTCAGGAATCACAGCAGAAGTCTTCTCCCAGGACACTGTCCACAGGTCTGATGATTCCTTCCTAGATTGTTGGGTCTGAGGTTAATGGATCATTTGCCTAGCTTACTTGGTAAGCTGGTTTTATTGTTTGCTCCCAAAATAGTGGATCTAGTTGAAGTTGATTTCTGTTCTTTCTATTCTCATTTTCTGAAATGGTTAAGTTTGTGTTCATTTTTTCTTATTCTATGTCCACACGATTCTAATGATTACTGCTTTATCTGCCATGCATAAAGTCTGAGTGTACTCAAAACGTGGCTTGATTTTGATGTTTTGGAGAAGTGCTGTGATGTAAGGAAGATAAATTTTTATGAGCAGTTTCTGGTCTATGTTATTTTCCTTCATTTCCCAAGGGGAGTAGTCCCTAGAAAAGAGTTGCTAAGGCTCTTATTAGTTATTAGTTGTGGATGAGATTGTTTTTTAGGAGTTTTTAAGTGATTAACTGAATCAAGATGTTGCAGATATGAAAAGTACTTCAACAACATATAAACATAACACCAGCATATAAGGTTTAAGCAACAACAATACATTGATAATAAATAAATGAAGAGTATTGTTGTAAATGTAGATCAGTGCCAATGGAGTCAAATAGAATAGTGCTGTTGAAAGATTAAAGTATTTTGCAAATGCGTCTTGGTTTGTTTTAAAATTAATATGGATTAATGAGTGGATTAAACAGGGGGGAAGGGGATTCTAGATATACCTAACGGTACGAGGAGTATGTCGAAAACCCTTATCCGATGTGGTTCCAGGCGAAGAATATGTGGGCTGGATCGAAGTTTCTGGGACGTGTCCAACACTACACCAACGAGGGTGTATCCTGACGGTATCTCAAGGTCACTATCCAGTGGTTCCCGCTTCCTCTGTGAACTTTCCCCACAATGGATTAAATCGAGGCTTTGGATCTTCTCCTTGGGAGATTTATTGAGATGTGAACCTAGTTACACTAGTCATTCACATTGCTTTTGGTGCATCCAACTGGTCGGTCTAACCGCAGTGGTGCAGAGCATACACAATGGAGCCTTGGTCGGTTTTTTAAAGATTTTAGTGTAGCATTTTCTTGATTATTAAGCCCAAGGATCTCTTTCTAGCCTTAAGGTTGTACTCGAGAGAGCGAGGGGTAAATTCTTAGTAATAGAGTAAAGCAAACAAGAAAATGACAACGTTTTTTAATTACTACAACCAAGGGTCTCTTTCAAGCCTGTTACCGGTTGAAATGGCAGTCCAAGCCACCGATAAGCATGTGATGATGAAGTGACCACTGTCACCTTAGTCAACTTCTCCAAACTGCTTTGGAAGCCTAAGCCTCCTTGGGGAGAGCCCTATTACGACTCTGAAAAGACACTAAGACACAAAAAGATACCTTCTTTCGAGGATTTTTAGTGATCAGTGCCTAATGGAGTCTTAGTCAAAAGGTTGTGTTACGTGTGTATATGGAATATACTAGAATGGTCATCACAAATAAGACTAGTTACGATTGAAATATCAAGGAACTAGTAGTACTACATACCATTCCTAATTAATCAAACCAATCATGCACAGCCGGTAATATCAATCAGTGGTGTATACATAAGTATGGTAGTATATATCAGCCATCTATTCAGGTGTTCAAAGACTTGCAGCATAAGTAACAATAACTATCTTGTATTTACCTTATTAATATCAAGTTTAAAAACAATATTTACTAGTAGCAATAGGAACTTGGCATAAACAACAGTTGTATGATAAAACCAGTCCCTAACATGTGTATAGCAATACAAGAGGTATTACAGTCATTAATGCAACCTTATCATATGAAGCTTGATGACAAATTATAGCAGCAGGGACAAGTTATTTATTTCGTCCGAAATGCATTAGGATGACATGAATATTAAATTATTAATGACAAATTAAGATATCTGTATTCATCATCACCATCATTATATATGTAACCTACATGTACAGCAGTAAGCGTTCAGCCATGCATGCTAATGTTATGACAACAGTGATAACTTGACTATAAGATAAGAAATCACACCATAGTTTGCTAATAATCATATCATCTCTAAATACAATCTTGCAACCAGGAATTTGGCAAGCTATTATGTCAACTTTGTACAATTTTGCAGACTGTATGTGAAAAGTAAAAGATGCCAAAACAACACACTTACTGGTGTAGAATATACTAACAATTTAACTGACCTCCTTGCTTGTTTATGTGTAGGCCAAGGGAGGAGGCAAAAGAGAAAGTATAGAAGGCTGCCACAGTGAGGGCAGCCCTGAGAACTTGAACTAGGCCGTGGATGGGTGTGTAAAGGTAGGTCTGCAAAAATTGCAGTCTGCAATTTTTGACATTGAGTAGAGATAGAGAGGACGAGGGTAGAAAGAGGAGGTCCTAGGGCTGCTAGGTGAGGCAAAAGGGCAGGTCTAGGGTTTTAGAGCGAGATTAGGACTGTTTTAGGGCCCTTTTTAGGGAAAAACATAACGTTTTAGGATTTTTTTTCTTTTAGGGCTTCCAAAAATTCGCCCTAGGGTTTCTAGGGAATAATAGGGCAGGGCAAAATTGTAGGAGAGGGCCGAAATTTTAGGGAGGCCCTAGAGTGCAAAAAAATTAAATTTCTGATTTTTAGGGTTTTTAACATGAAATTGTAGACATAAAATTACCCTAATCTATCATGTAAAATGCAATTTATCTAACCCTATTGACTAGGTGTTTGGAAGAGATAATGCGTGAAAACAAAAGGAGATCTACCCTAGCAAAAGCCCTACCCAACCGAGGGCATCTACAGAGGACGACTAACCTAGAGAGGAAGAAATCCTAGGTCAAGCAACTATCCTAAGAAACTAAGGTAAAAACCCTAGAGGACCCTCACAAGGAGGCTTGCCTCAACTAGCTAAGGTGACAAGAAGGATGGCAATGACCTATCCTAGGAGAAAAAATGCAGCACTAGGGCTACTTCTTAGTTTTGAACATGCATCATCCACCATCGATCAAACAAAGAGATAAGAAGCCTCACCTCCAAGTGCTTGTGTTTATCCAACAAATCAGAACATCACCTATCAAAGAATTTCTACAAAGAATTACCATAAAACAACTTGCATTAACCTAGAAAAAACTCCTCAAGAGGGGCACATCTCTCCAAAGATCCCTAGCAAGGGTAAAACAAATGCATAGTGTATTATCCCATGAGCCTTGTCTTTAAAATGAAAGTGAGGAGATCAATTTATGCGATCTCACACTCACTTTTTACAAAATATCTAGGCCTACATGCCTGAAAACATGTCATTTTGAAATTATAAAATGTCAACTTAAAAGTAAAAGAAAATAATAATAAAACATGGCCTAAGGTAGGCTCATGGTACGCTACCTGGGGTATTTGTACCGCTAGGTGCCAAAATACGCTCAAATAAGCGAATCACTCTGAATGAAAGGCTGGAGTGAGCTGGCAGGAGGGCGTTATACCCCACCTAACCCCTAGATTGCTGAAGCAATGGCCACCTAAGCATGTAAACAAGAGATGGGGCCATGTGACCCAGTGGTGAACCCTCAGGGGCCTCAGACACCAACCCTGAGGTTAAAAACCCCAATAAAAGGCAGTCAGCAGTGCCATTAAGCCATAGTTCCCATAAAGGAGGACCAAAGGGCCTAACCATGACCACCATTGCTCAATAACACCCCTCCTGGTCGAAATTTTTTTCCCTCTCTCCCTGGGGTACACTTGAAGGTGCGCTGGGTAGAGGTGCAACGTAACAAGGCCTGAAGGTCGTACTCGGGAAAGCAAGTTGGGCTAGTATTCAGTTTTGCAAAAATGAAAAGGAAATTAAATCGAAGACTTTGATTGATCTATTTTTATTCTGCACGAAAGAAAATCTACTTAAAACGAATAAAGCAAATGAGGCAGATACCAGCTTCCGCCAAATGGGGGAAGGAGGGTTGTGGGAGCCGTAATCCCACTTGCTCTTTATTCAAAATAGTTACAAAACTACTTAAAAGGAAAATCCCTTTTTTAACTCTTGAAACATGGGTCAGAAGGGACTTTACAAGTGTTGGGAAGAAAAGGAATGGAGGAGAGCGAAGGTAGATAGATTGTGGATGCTCAGGATGACCAAAAGATTGATTTTTGGGCAGCACCTCCCTCTTTTTTTCCTTCGACCTACTAAAAAGCAGCGAGTTAAATGATCACGGATTAGTGGATTAGTGCAAAAATACAATAAAAATTACACTATGTAATACTTGCAAAAAAAATGGGAAATTATGCTACTTAAAGCATTAAGTAAATAATTCTAAATCTAGGCTTATAATTGCGATTTAGAGGTATTTTAGATCTAGCAGGTGAACAAGCTAAGGAATGTATTCAAATGTAACCAAGAAAGGAAGATTTAAACATTTAAGGAGAAGAAAAACTGCTCAAGTCTTGAATCTTTCTTACAAGATTGGAAGGATCTTTGATGCAAGAAAGGAATGCTTATGTGCTCATTTCAACCTATAATCCAAAGCAAAGGAGATGTGACTGAGTTCAACCTTTCTCTCGGGATGGTAATCTGCACACTTATTAGGCTTGCACAAAATAGATTAGATTTGGTACACCCCACAATTAGAAAACCAAAAGATAAGGAAATATAATTTATATAACTGACTAAAGCATGAACTCTTAGATCGCTAATAGCAAGAAAGTAAATAAGCAAATTGATAGCTGCAAATGCTTACTCTACTTGCTACAGAGAGCTCTCTAAGCTAGACTATTAGTTATGGAAAGCAAAATAATTGAACAATATTACCTCACAAAGAAATCACAATATGCACAACTTGCCACAGATCATGAGCCTCCAAATCCTTTTAAATTTGTTCATAAACAACAGTAACAATGATACAACAACATAGGTTCCTTCCTTTCGTCTTGAATGAGGAAGAAGACCTCGCTTAAATAGAATAACCAAGCCTCGAGGAGGCACCAACCAACTGGAGAAGAGCCAGAGTCAGCAAGAGTTGAAGGTGCGATTTGTGGGATCCTGTTTGTTTGTGATTACAATGAGGATGCGCTACCTCTCCCAACAGTAGTGTGCCATCCTTGGATGCCTTCTCAAACTCCCACTAATTTACACATAAGCAAAACGTTAACCATTGAGAAGTAGGTGCATCTTCCAACGTGAGATACTCACATCACACTTCAAGTTACATACTTAGATCAAGGAATGACTTACCTTTGATTTAGGAAGGTGATGCCACATCCTCCAATTCACCACACGCCAAAATTGATGACGTCAAACCATCCACGTGAGGGCCCACTCTTATCATGCGCGAGTTTGAAGAGGGGTGAATCTCCTTAGTTCGTTTGATCTATGTAGCCATCATATACCAATGTAACGTGATGCCTTTTATCCTAAGTATGATATGTTTATCACATGAGACCATTTGCCATTGTTTCCAAGTCATCAAATTTGACTTTTTGACTTTAGTGCAATTTGTCCTAATTTAGCACTTTTTTGCCACTTCGTCGCACCGATAGAGAAATAATGCAATATAGGACAATTTAGTCACCCAGAGCATGGGAAAAGTGGGTCTCGGGGTAAAGGAGGTGTTATGAGCTTGAAATTGATGCCC
This sequence comes from Pseudotsuga menziesii, assembly GCA_001517045.1. Lineage (NCBI taxonomy): Eukaryota > Viridiplantae > Streptophyta > Pinopsida > Pinales > Pinaceae > Pseudotsuga > Pseudotsuga menziesii. The sequence goes on along the minus strand of LPNX010206907.1, from coordinate 370,791 downwards.
TTCCACGTCAAAAACAGACTCAAGATTACACTTTTATTACATTTTGAATTTTTCCATTTAAACCATTAAAAAATGGCCTAAAATTACGGGAAAATTTATTTTCTCGGGATTGAACGAGAAATCAGGGGGACCTAGAACATGTCCATACAACTTAATACCGATGCCTAGCATGCTTATATACATTGACACATGAACTTTAATAACCTCCCACAGTTTAACCACCAAGACGAAAATTCTAGCTTTGGAGGAGTGGTGAAAAACTTGAAAATTATACATTGCTTATTCAACATTGCATAATTGACAAGGGAAAAAGCACCTTGGAATGATCTAATTGACGTTTAAGTCCTGTTACCACCTAAGTTGTACTTGGTGGCTTTTTCAAGTGAGCCGACGAAGTAGAACAAGTATACTTGTTCATTCTCCAGAGTCCATAAGTCCACTAGGATTTTTTTGTGTGTTTAAAAAAAAAAATTGTAACACATGTTCATACCCCCTTGGGGAAATTGTAAAACATGTGCTAGCATGGTTAATTTTATAAAAGACTCGGCTTCCTGGACTTAAACATCAAGTTGACTAGCCCATAGTGTTTTTCCCTTGGTTATTATTGGTTGTTGAACAAACGGCTAATAATTTGAGTTTTTCACTAACACGTCCAAAGTTGGGGTGGTCGTCTTGGTGGTTAGGCTTTAGGAGGTTATTAGAGCCTTTGTGTCAGTGTTTCTAAACATTCTGGGCATTCAAATTGAGTCGTATGGGCATTTGCTAGGTCCCCCTAGGTTTTTATTTAGTTCTGAGAAAAGAATTTTTTCCCGCAAAATTAGGCCATTTTTTAACTGGTTTAATTAAAAAACTTCAAAGTGTAATAAAAGTCGGGTTCAGAGTCCGTTTTTGGCATGGGGATGCTCGTTTTCACACTTTACCACAAAGGCCACTTTTCCTATGTTTTGGGCTGCTAAAACACCCTGTGGAGCATTATTTCTCTAATGGAGCATCAAATTGACATTTTAATGCTAAAGGTGCATCAATTTAGCACCAAAGTCAAAAATGAAAAAAAATATAAAATCAAGTAAAAAAGGATGGAAATGACATGGCATGTGGGCCCCCATATCATGCGACTCTCTTCAAAACATGAAAAGACTTAAACTTTGTTTAAATTTGAAGTTAGCGAATGGTTTATATGGAAGGGATGGCGTTAGACCATATGCTAAAAACACCAACCACAATGAAGGTTGAGATTGTATGGAGGGTGGACCCCTCATCCATGTGAGGGGTTTTAAAAACCTTGGATAGTGGTATATCTTTTGTTATGAAGAGATGCGAATGGGTTGGTAGATGACTTGTGCGTGTGGATGATGTGACGCCAACCTCATGAGGATTAGCGTGTTGATGATGTGGCTCTTGAAGTGTGGGTTGTTGGAGTTTGGTTGAGAGATGAGCAGTTGCCTCTCCAGTTCCACTTCACTCCAACACACTACAACTCATTTAGACTCTAATCAACTCTACCTCTCTCTGCCAGTGTTAGATGCACCCACTCCCTCCTCTTCGGCTATAAATAAAGCCCTTGCCTCTTTCACAAACTAGCTGGGTTTGGAGTGAGAGAGCGCATGCTATTGTAATTTGTTATGCTTTTGCTATTGTGCTTGTAATAAAGAGAAAATTTGGAGGCTAATGGTGTGGTGCTACTGTGTGTGGGCCCAGATTGTCATGTTTTTATGAGGTAATTTGTGTATTTTCTCCATTTTTCTTGCATTGCTCTTGGTATAGATCTTGCCTATAAGGATTCCTCCAAATCACTAGGAATAGGAATTGAAAGTAAGGTGACTTTAATTTCAATGTTATCATGTATGTTTAGAGCTAAAATAATGCATGTCAAAAAGTTTATTTACATGTTATCTTAGCCTCTTTTTATATCTGTCTCAAGGTCTCACGGGTATTGCAAGTGTTTGGTTGAGTTTCAGGGTACCTAGTGTGGAAGAGGTGTGGATCTAGTTTGACTCCACCCCACTTCTAACAAATACGAAAGACATAGCCCCTCAGCATCTCACTATGAAGTTTTCCCAGCAAAATCTCCGCGGCAACATACTCTCGCTCTTTCCTTTTTCTTGCTTAAAAATCAATACTCTCTTTGGTTACTTGTCTTGTTTACTTAGATCTATGTACTAAAATACAAATCTTCATTTAGATCTACTTTTCAAGATTCAAATAGCTTGGATCTAGCAAGTGCTTTAGTTTTCACCTTTTTCAAGTAGATCTGGCATACAAAAGCATATTTTTTGCAAAGCATCATTATGAAAATTTCTAGCTTGCATAGGGTAGTCTTCCATTTGAACTCTAAAGATTAAATCCTGTATTCAAGTGCATAATATTATTGGCTGCCCAAAAAGCAAGCATCCAAGGAAAGCAAGCTTTCTTTGGTTAATTTTTGCATCTTTTTGATCGTTTTAACGTAGTATTTTTTGCAATTTTTTTGTGTGTTGTCCAAAGACACTTCCAAAGTGTATTTGGGCACTTTCTATTGATAAAAGATTGCTGGTTTTTAGCAAGTCCATCAAAAAAGAGAAGGAAACGATGCCCAAAAAATCGAATTTTGGGCCATCCCGAGCTTCCAGGAGTTCCTCATCCCTCCGTACCTCTCTCTCCAAAGATTTGTAAGCCCTTGGGTTCATGTTCTAAAAGAACCAAGTGGCCTTTCTTAACAAGCATTGTGACCAAGCATAATATAAAATCTCTCGAGTGGGTTCTTCAGGGTTTGCTCCCCATCCCCCCAGGGGGGATCCGTGTCGGTGCCTTTTTTTTTCATGTTTTGCTTATTTAGTTTAGTTTCTTTTGTAGAGTAGTATACTTAGATCTGTGCATTCATTTTATATCTTTATTTGATCAAGTGTAATACAAATACTAACCCCACGACTTCCTGAGTTACCTGAAAGGGGAAATAGATGCATCGTAGGCTTAATTAGAAAACTGTTGTTTCTTTTAGTACCTTGTGTTACCAACTATTTTGTACCATAGTTGAACCTCCTGTTGAGCCGCCATTTGATGAACATGGTCAATGTTCATATCCAGTGTATCAGAGGTTCAGAATGTTTTGCCTAGCCAATTTTGGCTAGTCGATTTTATTTTTATGCTGAAATGACCATGCCCCATGGGGTTTTTGTAATAAAGTGTGCTAGTAGGGGTTTTGAGTGGCTAGGTCTCCTAAGATGTAATTTTCAACTAAGGTATTCCAGGGAGTTTTTTCCCTTGTGAATTATGCTTTGCCTATAGCCGAGTATAATCGATGAGGTTTTCTCCCACTTCCTCCAAAGCAGGAATGCCCGATTTTGAATTTTGGGCCTTGGGGGGTTATTAGAGTCCAACTAGTAAATATGAACCTACTAGACACTATTGGTATGTTCTATGGTAATTTCCTAAGCCCCAGGATGCTTTAAAAAATTGTCATTTTTCTTTTTATCGGAGGCGTTGACTTTTTTAATTTTTAATTTTTTGACGATAGAGAATTAATTAATTTTTTCAATTAATTAAATCATTTTGACCATGGTTTAATTGAAAATTTTCAATTTGTAATAAGTGGTCCGGGGTGGGTTTTTCGTAAATCAACATTTATTTTCTAAGCCAAAACACTCATATAACCCCTAGACACACTTATCCTAAGTTTCAGACTATTATTTGGCCTTGAAATTAATATTTTCTCAAAAAACCCAAAAAATGAGAAATATTAATTAAAAAAATAAAAAATAAATATTGCTTAGATAATTTATGTGTTGAATGAATCCTATATAAGCTCTTGTGCTATTCATGCTATTGTAATCTATTTATCTTACAAGTCTTGCGTTATTATTTTTGTTTAAAAAAAAACTCCTAAAAAAGTCATTCATCTAAACCATTGCCACTAAAGCCTAAACAACGTTAGCAATTCTTAAGTTCTACCCCCGTTGGCTTCGTTAGGAGTTTGCCTAAATAGAGGAGTCAAGAAGAAGGTGACCGCCTTGACTCGAGACTTTCCCCCAAGGACACACTGAGTGGCTTGAAGATTTATGCCATGTTCGTCCCCAGGGGNAGGAGTTTGCCTAAATAGAGGAGTCAAGAAGAAGGTGACCGCCTTGACTCGAGACTTTCCCCCAAGGACACACTGAGTGGCTTGAAGATTTATGCCATGTTCGTCCCCAGGTGTGTGAAAGGCGACAACAAGTCCTATGAAGCCACGTCCTTTACACAACGTTTGCCATGCTAGCACATTTATTACAACAACCCTCGTAGGGTATGAACATGCATTTTATTAAGAAAGTGACCACAACTGGTCCTGATGAATTGTGGAACCTTTCGAGCACTGCCAATGAACAACCAGCTTGTTCATGACTTTGGTGGATCACTAGAAATCCACTAAGTGCAAAATTAGTGGATAACACAATGTCTTCTTCTCGATAGAATGTCTTGAACCAAACTCGCTGGTGCTTCTAATATATCTGTGCACCCCAACGGTCATTGGGTTGTTGAGCGACGCCCTTGTATTGGGATGACGGTAGCTTCTTGCAGGACGTCTCCTTGCTCTGCGCTAAGAAATTATGAGTGTTGCTCAACGACCATTGTTTTTTTGAAATCGCTCTCTTTAATTCATGGGGATTGTTGGGTTGTCCCAACACAAAGTTCATTGCAGCCACTAGGTCCTCTTCACTTGAGATGAAGTTGAAAGGTGAGACGAGCTCAAAGTGCGAGACTCATTCGTCCATTTTTGCCCACATTCTCAGATTGGGTTGCAAATCTTCTATCCCATACAGATCTCTTGCTGAATCTCGATTATAGTTGAGGCGAAACGAATGGATTCTAATTGGTTATTACATGAAGTTCTTTGAAACCGGGTAGAAAAATTCTTTGGGTATTTCTTCATCGCTTTCATAGTCATCAATATCTTTGCTTCTACTTCGGCTTGGCTTTCCAGTATTGTTTGACATTTTTAAAGAGTCTATGTATTTGGCTTTTATAATGATCTCCTCATTGAACAATTCTTCATGCTCTTCTTATAAATATTCATCATGATTCTCCCAATTAAATGATACAAAAACGACATCTTCTGCTAGAGAAGCTATTTTGCCGTTGTCATATTCTTCGGCATCATCACTGTCGATTCGCCGAATAACCATTGTAATTCTTTATTCTGTCCAGTGGCATTGTCTAGTGTATTGTGATCAACTTAATCATATTCAATCTCTTTTTGGATTCTATTATGTATTTCTTTACACTCTTTTGACATTCTCAACAATCGAGTTTAATTCCTCTTGAAATGACTCCATGGTTGTATATACGAGAGCACATAACTGTATGCTCTGATAGCAATGTAAGTTTGTAAATGTGGAAGCTTTATAATGTTCAATAATAATTGTTCAAAAGGAAAAATATGTATAAATGTTTGATATATAAAATGAAAATGATGTCAATTACTGTTGGAGTAGGATCGAGTAAGGACCAGTTTTGGGAAGCACACGCAAGGTTGTGGACCGCACACAAGGATGTGGACCACACACATACAACAAAGGGATGAAAGAGCATAAAAGATGGAGCAACCTAACAGTGTTATCAGAGCTTCTATGAGACTATGGCCTGTGCTCAATCCGCCATAATTCTTGTGCTATTCTCTAGAAGTGATTCTTGTCAAGCTTGCAAGATCTGCACATTAATATGGTGAGAAAAGCATTACTATTCATAGTTCATTTCAATTTTCAGTCTAAAGCTTTTCCTGCCATGAAAGAGAAAAGAGGAATGCATTTGTCTCTACCCTCTATACAACGTAGTGACCCAATAAGCTTTTGATCATGGTTTCTTTTTCATTAAGGCCAAGCTCTTTGAATACATTGGAAAAACATGTTATTCTTTTTTCTCTCCTTTGGACTTCAGTTTTGCCTGCCCCACATAAATCACTACTTTCAGTGAGAGATATTTCGAGTTTGAGAAGTTAAACATAGAAATTCTTGGTGTTTCCATTGATAGTGTGTTCTCCCACCTTGCTTGGGTCCAGACTAATAAGAAAGTTGGCGGTCTTGGTGATATGAAATATCCTCTTCTATCTGATGTTACGAAGGGTATTTCGAAGGCCTACAATGTTTTGATTGCAGATCAAGGATTAGCATTACAAGGAATTTTTATCATTGACAAAGAGGGTGTGATACAAGACTCCACAATCAACAATCTAGCCATTGGTCGAAGTGTGGATGAAACGTTGCATACATTATAGGCTCCTCAATATGTTCAGAACCTCGAGGATTGGCCGTTTCTTTGTCGAATGACCTTGCAGGAAGACAAAGAGCATTCCTCTAACATGAGAATGCTCCAAAATGTATTTTGTGGCACTCGTGTTAGCTATTTAGCTCTGGAGGCACTCCGCATGTTTTTGTCTTGGATGCATAAGTGACCATGCAGTAGCTAGGCTAAGGTGAAAAGTCGCTTTCAAGTTATAAGAGAGAGCATAGGGTAGTGTGCAAGACAATGAAAGCGTTTTCTAAGAGTGAGCATTTGGCTAGGTTAATTTTTAGAGTGAGAAGGAGATGTTTTTCTCAAGTGTGCATGAATCCCAAGGAGAGATTTTTTTTCTCTCAAGTGGGAAATATCCCAAGGAGCTAGGCACACATCCCAAGACATTTATTTTAGTTGGGCTGTACTCTACGGGCTGCTGTATCGTACAGGTCGTACTGTACTTGTTGCACGCATTTCAAGGAGGGCATACAATGTACGAATTGGATCAACATGATTTTTCGAGGAGTTGGGCACAAATTTCGAGGAGGGTTGCTGTGGTGGAGGTCGTATAGGCCGTACTGTTGGATGGGAACATTTCTCAAGGTGCTGCTATAGTCATTAAAAGCTAAATTTAATGCTGTTGTAATTTGATATTTTGCCTGATAAATGATGAAATAAAATTCTCTTGGACTGGTTTGCCGCAGAGGGGGTTTTTCCAGGATCATATTGACCAAAATTTCTGCTGTTGAATGGGTTTATCAGTCTGCTATTTTATGTTCTTTTCTGTTGCTACAGTCTTAGTTTTTCAGTGTTTTAGCTTCATGGTTGTTGGGTTTTATGCATGTGAAGTATTTTTACTTAATGACAATTGAAGTCTGAAATCTGTGTTTAGCCAAGTGTTTGGCAAAAGTGTGAATTTCTTTGTCAAATTTCTACAACTTGTACCTGTGATTTAGTAGAAAGGGTTTGATATTAAAGGAGTTTAAATGTCGGGATGATTGTCATGAAAACCCTAATCCTAATATCACTGGAAACCATCTTCTATTGCTGTGTTGAGATGATTGTGTTGCATGGTGCGTGGGCTTTCTCTCCCATAGTGTGTGCGTTGCATTAAAGTGTGTGTTGGATCTCTACAAGATTTAACCATTTGTTGAAGCTGCATGCTGCTCGAATTGTGAACTATTCATTGAAGCTGCTCTCTTGGTGCATGAGACTCCTCTTTTGGTGCTACATGGAGAAGCTTTTTGGTGCTATGAGAAGATTCCACCTATGAATTGTTGCTGCACTTTGTAATAAATTAAGATTGGTTTTACTGCTGCATGGTCTCTCTCTGTTGTGGGCGCTTTCCATGGTGTGACAATGTTCCAAAAGAAAGAGAAACCCTAATTGGGGTGTACGTTACAGTCTCTCTTTGTTTTACATTACTTTCATCATTGTGTGGGTGTTTCCCTTCATTGTAGAGACTAGAGATTGACCTACACATGATGGCATGAATAACACCTACACATGATGGCATGAATCCCTTGTTTTGTGTATTGGTATCGATTCTCTCTCCTGTTGCAAGTAATTCAAACTTCAAAGCCACACCAATCTAGCGATTTATCTCCAGTAAGGTATTCACAAGTTGAGTATTATCTCCACCTATATGTGGATTTATTGCATTCAACTCGATAAGTTATAGACCAAGAAATGGAAAGTTTAATGTTGTGTATTAGCGCAAGCCAGCACATAAACCAAAATATTCTCCTTTGAGCAATTTTGTCTGTTTATACTAGTGCCCTTAGAGCTCATGGAATAAATGAACACGATGAGCTATTTTATGTTAGTGACTTGTGAGTCTGTGAGTCCACATGGAGATTGGAGTTCGACAAAGAAAATTCTTTGCATCACTCTCTCCTTTTGAAAATCATTTGAAGTTGCTGTGATCGATTGATGACTGTATTGGAGATGCGTAGGTTTCCTTGGAGCTGCTACTGAAGTTTATGTGGTCATTGCAACTATCAATAACATGCGTGACTGACAGAGTCATCTTGGATAGAAAGCGTTTGGGATTTTGAACCATTTGATCATTAGTAGTAAGGATTAGATTGAACTGTGCACACTTTATTGAGGCTGTGACTTGCATGAACATTTGCTACCTGCATATGAAGACCTACGACTTGTCATGAGCTAAGTCATCGTATTCAACGTTTTTTCACCTTAAAATTTGAAAATCGACGTTTTTTTGCAGTCGACGAATTTAATCGTTCAAAATCGACGATTTTTGGTGGCTTGTACGTAAACCCCAGTCCTCTAAAACTACCGCCACGCTCGTGCGAGTGATGTCACTGTCGCGAATTGGTGAATGAACCGTGGAGGTCGTCGTCGCGAATCCATGAGTTGCACTACGCAGAGGGTCAAATTATCGCAGACACGGGCGCACATGCTGTAATTGCAGGGGGCACAGAGTCGCAGGCGCAAGAGGTCTTCAAGGGAGTCCCAACTCCAGACTCCAGTGACTAGTCTCCCGAGGCTAAGGATGCTGCGTATTTTCTGAGTTCTAGGTTGTCGTATATTTGCGATGGTTATCATAAGACATATATCATAATATATAAATTGTAATATAAATTCTCAATTATATATTATAAATTTTTATTTTATATATTTAATATTTTTATTATTTTATAGAATCTATATTATATAATTAAAAATTTATATTATTGAAAATAAAATCTGTGAAATTTTTTAATATCCCAACCCGGTTTCAATTTTCAGCTTGTTGGATATTGTTTAATGGCCGCCCAACATGCATGTACATTTAAAAAATAAATATTCAATTGTAAAACTTGAAACACTTGAGATAAAATTCAACTTTTTCAAACTTAGAATTTTACTAGCAACCCTAATTTTCACACTCTGAAAATTAAATCAACCACACACATGAAAAGATAGATTGAATATTTTTGACCGTAAAGGTCCAAGATAAAACCTCGAAAGGAAAACTTGTTCAAGAGAGAGATTTTTATTTTCAGGCAAAATTTACAAATCAAAACCAACAGTACTTATCTCAGCATTTCATCTCGAAATGCATGTCAAAACCTTGCTGGATGGACTATAGAAAAACAGGAAAAATCAACACCTCGAAATCCATGTTGTAACCCACATGTGCGAACTGTACAGACTGTTTTTCTCGATTTCTGCGCTTAGAATTTCCTTGATTTATGTGCACTGTATCTGCTGCTCCTCTTCTTGACTTTAGTTCCCTATACGGTCAACAAAACACAACAATAAATGCTGTACAGACTCCCTCGAAAACTATGCCCATATTTCTAGAAAATCGTGTTGTTGTGCGACCTCTTGCTGTACGAAATCACTCCAGTAATTAATGCCTCGAAAACTGTGCTTGTCTTGGGAAATGCCCCCTGCAAAAATATTCTCAATTTCTAAACTAGGGTTTGTCTTCTTCTCTCCCAAATCGACTTTCTCTCTTTTCTTCTCTTCACTCCAAAATTCTCTCTTGGAAAAAAACAATAATCATGAGTTTGCCTTTCCCTCACCCTTTAAGTTCCTCGTCAAATCCAATGGATGAAATTAGATGAGATCCTAGGGTCAAGATCACATCTCACCTTTTTCTCATTAAAAAGCAATTAATAACTTTTTAAATATTAATTGTGAGACTTTATTAGACACCCACTTTATTAATCTCATTAAAGTCACTTAAGACTTTATTACTCACTATTAATTTATAAAGTGTCGTTATATCAATAAATTCAATCTGACTTTATAAATGGCTAGGGATCACATTTTTAAAGTGTCCTTGTCCACCCCAAGGCCATGAGTGGACAAACACTTCCTAGGTAACTTTTTAACACCCCCTCTTATCGAGGAAAGTGTTCTTCACCTCTCCTATTTTGTCTCTAAAATGAATATGCTTCCCTTTTCCCAAAGACTTCGTGAGAATATTTGCCACCTACTTATTTGTAGAAATGTACTGTAGCTCAACAGCTCCTGTCTGGACATAATCTCTGATGAAGTGGTATCTTATCTCAATGTCTTATGACCCGTCATGAAACACTGGATTCTCAGAGAGCCTTATGCAACTTTGATTGTCACAGTGAATGATAGTAGGCCTCAACTCTTGACCAAATAAATCAACCATGAATTTGCGAAGCCATAATGCCTCACAACTAGCCTGATTGACTGCCATGTACTCAGCCTCTGCAAAACTCAAAGCAACGGACTTTTGCTTTCAGGTGAATCAAGACACAATAGCCGAGCCCAACTTGAAACAACAACCAGAAGTGCTCTTTCGGTCCGAAGCACATCCTGCCCAATCTGAATCCGTGAAGCCAACCAAGTGTTGGAATCAGTGTGAGAGCAATTTAAACCTTTTTACCAATTAGAGTGTATCAATCATTACATTATCATATTACATCATCATATGCATCATCTAAATCAATCATGAGTCATAATCACAATCATCACATCAAGAGAGACACAAGAATATATGTAATTTTGATCTTTATTTATGGTAATGGAAGACTACAATCTTCTCGATTACAATCAACACCAACTGATGAAAAAAACACCAACTCCTGTAACAAGACTCAACCCGGTTTTTTTAGCTCCAACTAAGAAGGGTTTGAGGAGTCCAATCCTCAAGTGCAAGATTCTACTTGAAAGCAATCATATGGGTCTGCTGCTCAACCAACTCATCAAAATTGTTGATCAATCTTTGCTCATCACTTTGTTGGTCAACATTGATGGTCTTCTGCTCATCACTGCTGCAACACTGCCATGTCTACTCATGTACATCCTTGTACACCTCATCATACCCAGTCACTCATCAAGTAGTTTTGCTCTGCTTTCATTGATCAAAAGGTATGCATCGCCATGCATCATCATCATAGGTATGCATCATCATCATAGGGTATGCATCATCATCATCTCAGAGTGCATCGTGTATGCATCATCAACATCAAGTATACATCATAGTGCATAAGAGAGCATCATCACACTATGGTATGCATGTACATGATATTGTATAGGACTGCATCAACTTCATAGAGTGTACGTCATTATCACATGCATTATCATCATAAAGTGTATCATATCATAGCATAAAAGTAGACAACATCATCATCATAGCCTCCATAATGACTTCAAATATATATACCAATATAGAGGCTCACATACTAAGATCAAAGATAAACTCTATCCATGAGAGACGTGCCATCACAAGAGAAACCCACAAGCATGAACCATACCTTTTCGGAGATCATAAGATGAATAAATAGTAGACAAACCAAAGAAACTCTAGATCATGTCATCACATAGCCCTCACAACAAGCTTTCCAACGAGCCAAGAATTTTGTAAATCCGATTTTGTATGAGAAAGTTATGCCAATTTTAGTAAAGATGCCCAAATATTTCTCCTTCACAAAGTTTCGCACTTTTCTTCAAGAGTTGCGAAATACCAAAGCGAGACTTGATTGATAAACAAATGAAATGTTTGATATTCTATTTATATAGGTTGTGGAGGAAAGTTAGTACATCAAAATGGGCCGGCATGCAATTCATAATTACAAATAATTAAATTCTCTTTTGTTTGGTTGGTTGACCCGAAAAGGTGGTGTACGCCAACTTCAAAAATTCATATCTATTAAATTGTAAGGAGTTAGAAGATGCTCCACATATCAATGAAAATGGCTTGATGGGGAATATCTCCCTTTGATGGGTTTATTTGCAAGTTCTTGGTCTAATACCCTTAAATTCTTCAACATGTTAAAAACGTCAAAGACCCCACACATGAGGGTGCCAAAGACCATACCACCAACTACAAGAGTTTCAAAGTCTTCTTCAACATATCAAGGCACGTCCATGGGCTCTACCTCCATCTACATAGCAATAGCCATATAACCACAAAGAGGGCCATACATCACCATCAACAAGCTACCAAGTGTGTGGGTTCAAGACCCAAGGCGCCACATGCAAGGGTTTCAAGGACTCTTTCAAAGATATCATATAATATTTAAACAAGATACTTTCCATGGACTTCAAGCCCGTCACATAGGACTCCATTGCCAAGTGATGAGGGCATCATATCAAAGGCTCCAACAATCATGTGCTTACAAACCACCATATGTATGGATTCCAAGACCCAAATCATTTCCAAATGCACCATCAATGAACATATAGTGTCCAAGGGTCATCATGCCGCCATTTATGTAGGTGTCAAATCTTCTCATGCATAGTGACCATCTCTAAGGATTCCTTGACCCCAACAAGGTCTGCACGGGCATCAAGATCTTCATTAAGGGTTCCAATTCTTCATCAAGTCATTAATGACCACATCATCACCTTTAAGGGGACACGAATCATTAAGCCATCAAATGTGGGTCCAAGGGCTTCTTCATCAGGCAAGGGGCTTCATAGGTTTCTTCAACCACCTCAACCACACCGAGAGACCTCCAAGGGTCAATATCCATCATGACATCACCTGTGGGTTTACTAGACCTTCTTCTGGGGTACAATGACACCATCAGAGCATGGATGACTACAAAATGGGTCATTAATGCTTCTCCAACCCATCTAGGGCTTCACCATCATCCACAAAGGCTTCAACACCATCTCCAGGGTCTTCAGCACCATCACCGGGGTCTTCAACATCTTAAGTAAGGTGGTGGCTACAAGATCCATCCTTGTGGGTACAACGACCTTGTTAACTGGGTACAAGGTGCTTCAAGGCACAAACCCACTCTGTAAGGGGTCCAAGATGCTGCAAGTGAGACTTGGTGGCATCAATGAGAACCTGTGGGGCCACTGCAAGTCCATGTTGGCATCAATGTCAATTTCATCAACAAGCTCCCCCTTTGTCATTGATGATAATGACTGATGCTCCCCCTATGAGCATGCTCCCCTTTTGCCTTCATCTCTCCCCCTTTGGCATCAATGGCAAAGGGTGTCCACATATTTTCATCTGAAAGTACTGATCACTGCTCATTGTTGCCCTTGTCAATATGCACGATCCTAGGACATGTCTGTATGCCTGTAGTAGCCATCCTTTCTCCTTTGAGTTCATCCTCTATCCTCATGAACTCAAGGTGTGCTAAGGTCTTTGAGAGACCTTACACTTGGCTTGCCATATGGTAGTCATCCTCCTTGCTCTGATCAACCTCTTCTATCTGTAACTGCTTTGTCTTCTTTATCCATACTTGCTTCTTGGCATTTGTCCTTTCAACATTTGTTCCTTCATCTGTACTAACTTTCCTTGATGAGCTGTACAAGAAAATTCTCATGGATTGTTTCCGTGTACTCAAACAATCTTGAGCTTTGTGCCCAAGGCCACTGCAACTATAATAGCTCATCGTACGATAATATGCAAGAATGTGATCAACATGGTTGCATGTCCAACACATGATTGGGTTGTTAGAGCTTCCAACACTTCTTTAATCAACTTCATTTCTCCATGCCTGAGAGTATCCTTGACTGGAGGCCTTTGTCTTCTGATCTTCAAATCTTCCTGCATTGGTCTTTTTCCAAAGTTTACTGGTTATTCTTGTTGATGTGTAGGAAGGACTCTTCCTCGGTTGACTTCTTTGACTTGCACATTCTTGGGATTTGTGACCAAACCCACTGCATGCGTAGCTTCTCAATGTGTGACATGTGGCAACAACATGTCCAACTTGATTACATGTCCAACATCTATCTGAGTCATTGGGCCTTCCACCACTTCTTCTTTCGTAGAGTCTACAATTCACAACTTTATGACCAAAGTTAGAACAAAAATAACAATAACCACTGAATCCAATTTCATACCTGGGACTTTGATTCCATCTTGGAGTTGTTTCTTTTCTGAGCTTACTTTGAGGAATAGGTCTAACTCTTTGATGCATCTTTGAACTTCCAAGGTCTTTGTGGTCATGTGTAGATGCATGGGGAACAACTTTGGATGTTGATGGACCTGCTTCTGGAGTCTTAGGATACCAGGTGTCATCTTCATATTTTTCTTTCTCCTTCTTGTAACCAAGAACAGTCTTGTCACATGGAGATCTTTGGTAATCCAAGATCTTATCTAGGACAACTGAACTATCCTTGAACTTGACAAAAGCATCATTCTTCTCACCTTTCTTCCTGAGACCAACTACCTCCATTTCCAACCTTTGGATTGTTTGCTCCTTTTCTTCCAACTGATTCTTCAAGATTTTTTCTATCCTCTTGGCTTCCTCGAGCTGAGTCTTCAGATCATGATTAGCCTCCATAGTTTCTTCAAACTTTTTGATTCTTCACCAGGCTCTTCTTGTTCTTTCTTTTGATTGATCAATTCAGTCCTTAGTTGTTCAACTTCAACATCCTTGTCTTCAATCTAATCCCGCAACTCTTTGTCCTTGTGTTTGAGCTTTATAAGCAACACTTTCATTGTAATGCTCTTCTGCTGATATTCATTCGAAGAGTCCAAGATTTTCTCTTTGAACTTCGTTAATTCACTATGGCTCAGATTTACCGTGTTCATGAACCAATTGGCTCTGAGATCAATATTGAACAAAGTGAGATGTATTTCCTGTGCATCCTTTAATAGCCCTTCATCATCTTTTGCAAGAACCTTCTCAATTTTATCACACATGCTATCATTACAACCAAAAGAATCCATACCTTTACTGGAGTTTTCCTTTTGTTTGTCTTCTTCTTGATTGACCTCTTTCGGGGGCTTGTCTTCTGATTCCTATTTCGTATTTTCCGTGTCTGGTCTTGCATTCTAATACTCAGTTTCCAACTTGAACCAAAGGTCTTTGGATGAAGTGTAATCCCCTACACTTTCTTTCACTGAGCTGGGAAGTCCATTGGTGGGGAACTTCAAGGCTGTAGTGTTGTCCTTCTTTGCTTCCTTCTATGCAGTTGATTTGCCCTTTTTGTTTGATGGAGCGGGTGGATTGATCACAATCTCCCAAACGCCAAACTTCTTCAGATATGCCTTCATTTTGCTCCTCGAATCGAAATAGTCTGTAACATCAAGTACAGGCACGCCATTGCTTGATGACTCATCCTCTCACTCATGCGCCCCAATGAGTGAGTGTGTGTGTGATAAATAGAGAGGTTCACTCTCTATTTATATTCTTTCGTTCACTTGAAACCCATTCCAACATGTCAGCCTCACTTAACAATTACTTACTAGAGCCGACATCTCTAGAAGTGTCTAATAACCCTAGTGCGCCACAACTTGTGGGGACTTTGCCTCCTCTGACTAGCAAGGAGGTTTATCCTTAACACAATGGTGGGGACTATTGCCCCGACTTACAATGACTCACCTAGGGTCGACATCTCTCGGATAGTTTAATAACCCCAAGGCCCCACAACTGCGGGGACTTTAACCCTTGACCAATAGGAGGGTTACCCACAATGACTTGACATGACTTTTATATTATAGAAACTTCTCGGCATAAACATCGGGGTATGACATGACTCAATTACATTACAGACACATCCCGAAATAAACATCAGGGTACAATACATAAGATATACGGATGAATACATTCCGAAGTTACAATTACATCAACACTCTCTCTTAACTAGGAAGGTATTCTCTCGACACAATTTTCATCACTGGTCTTCTTCTCTGGATCATCTCGTCATCTGCATCTTCAAGTCATTTTCGTCTTCAAGTCATCTTCGTCTTCAAGTCATCTTCATCATCGGATCTGGATCATTACTCGATCTGGATCATCGTCACTGGATCTGGATCATCACTCGATTTGAATCATCGTCACTGGATTTGGATCATCTCTGGTTCTAGAATATCTCTGCTGGATCATCATCACAGGTGCTATCTCTTCATTCTTCTCATCACAGGAAGTTCTACAGAGCTAGCCCTTTTTCATGCTGGATGTAGGCCTAGCCACCATGTAGGTGTTCTTCAGCGCTTATATCTGACAATTAAGTCAGAATGGCCCGCCCAGCACTTACATCTGATCATGTAGGAACTAATCCTATAATCATATTAGAAAGGCAACGCCCAACACTCACATCTGACCATGTGGTAACATAGCCCACAACCCTGTCAGAAAGGCCCAACACTTACATCTGATCATGTAGGAACTAATCCTATAATCATATTAGAAAGGCAACGCCCAACACTCACATCTGACCATGTGGTAACATAGCCCACAACCCTGTCAGAAAGGCCCAACACTTACATCTGATCAACCAATGATCGAAGAAAGGCCCAACACTTACACTTGGCCATGCGAGGAACCAGTCCTCCATGCCAAAAGGCTCCTGCACTTACATCTGATCAACCAATGATCGAAGAAAGGCACTGCACTCACATCTAATCAACCAATGATCGAAGAAAGGCTCAACACTTATATCTGATCAACTGATGATCGAAGAAAGGCTCTGCACTTACATTCGACACATACGAGGAACCAATCCAACAAGTATGTTCGCAAAGGCGTGCACTCACATTTGATCCTGTAAGAAACAATCCTACAATCATATCAGAATGGCCCCCAGTCCTAGCTTGAGCTACTTGGTAATTGACCAGGTGCCTCCATTCTCTAGGAGAATGGCAGTTGTCCTTACATCTGTCCTACTCGACAAAATGGCCAGCACTCATATCTGACATGGAAGGAACCAATCCTTTAACCATGACAGAATGGCTCAGCCCTTATATCTGACCTACTCATCAGAATGGATATGGATCTCAGCACTCATATCTGACATGGAAGGAACCAATCCTCTCACCATGACAGAATGGCTCAACCCTTATATCTGACCCACTCGTCAGAATGGCTATGGATCTCAGCACTCATATCTGACATGGAAGGAACCAATCCTCTCACCATGACAGAATGGCTCAGCCGTTATATCTGACCTACTCGTCAGAATGGCTATGGATCTCACCCTTGGGGGAAACCTCGATCTGGAGAACACCAAGCTTCTCCCTGAAGTACTCGAACTTCACCCTAGCCAATGGCTTCGTCAATACATCAGCTATTTGTTCCTTCGTCGCAACATACTGGAGCTTTACTGCTCCCTTTTGCACCATATCCCTGATATAGTGATACTTGATCTCGAGATGCTTCGACTTGTCATGGAACACTGGATTCTCTGACAACTTCACGCAACTCTGGTTGTCACAATGTATACAAGTAGCATCCATCTGGAGATCAAAATCACACAGTGGCTTCCGTAGCCATACTACCTCACAACTAGTTGAACAAGCTGCGACATACTCTGCTTCAGCTGTACTTAGTGCCATACAGGATTGCTTCCTGCTAAACCAAGAGATCACACATGATCCCATACTAAAGCAACACCCTGAAGTGCTCTTCCTATCGATGGCACTGCCTGCCCAATCTGAATAACCCTCCAGGTTAATCTTCTGATTCGCATCGTACTTGAGCCCATAATCAACTGTACCCTTTAGGTACCTCACAACATGCTTTGCAACCATCAAGTGAACATGTCTCAATGTGTTCACAGCAAAGCAAATATTTGGTCTCGTATTTGTCAGGTACATCAAGGAACCAATCATCTGATGATACATCGTATCATCAACCGTCTCTAGTGAAGCAACACTCAATAGCTTCAGGTTCGATGCCATAGGTGTGGTCATGGCCTTACAGTCCATCATCTTGAACCTCTTCAGGATCTCTACTGCATACTTCCCTTGTCCACACCTCCATGCCTAGAGCGTAGTGCATCGACACATAACAGGAGCATCACTGGTCTTCCGCCTTCAACCTTGAAGCAAAGGTTGGAATCCACTTTACTCTCAGTAAAGCCAAGAATCATCAGTAATCTGTCCATCCTATCGTACCATGTTGAACCTTAGGATCTTCTGCAGTCACTCCCTCTGAAGCATCATATTCCCTCTGTCTTCTGTACTCTATGCACTAAAACATTTTGTACTGGAGTGACACTGGATACCAAGATCCTCTATCTTGAACTTTTTCAAAAGTTCTTCTCGCACCCATCTGTGAGCTTGTCATCCTCTATCAACCTTGTAGCATAGGTTCAGATCTTGATCAAGCTCATCATGTATGTGTTATCCCATGGGTGTCTTCTGAACTTGTACAAGGCCTTCTTTCATTTGCACACATGATTCTGCCTGTCATGTGTCTCAACTCCCACTGGCTGCAAGTGTTTCTTCGAATCTTGCCTTGTATCCTACGTTGTTTCCATCTACTGCATGATGGAACTACAAACTTCCCTTCATGTATCGATACTGCATCCTAGACATCATTCTTCTTGAACTGGTCTTCCCTTTCTTCTTGGAAGGTTCTGCATCAATGCTGTCGCTGCATTCGTCATTATATTTTAAATCTTGAACTGTCGTTACTTGTTCTTCGGAACAAGTCTCATTCTTTTTTTCTTGTAGGCGATTATGTATGTGATCTTTCCTACCAGTCAAATTCATTTGCATGGTTAGAGACATTTCATAAGGAATATTCATAATGGCAAATTCTTATGCATAAATATATGATCATGCAACTACTTTAGCCAATACAACATTCATCCATATCTCATGGAAACTTTTCTAGATGCCTTCCATCTTCTACCAGGACAACATTGAGATTGTGCACTAGTCCAATTTGTTAGCAAAGAGGTTTCATTCTAGATAAGTAGCAATGGAGAGTTGTATAGCACCATGAGCTACTTACCCATCACATGCATATTAGTAGTATACTGTCATTAATGCAAACATTCTATCATGCATAATACATTAACTGAATATAAACAAATGCATAACAAAACAATATCATGAAATGACAATTGAATACTTATCTTTATTTGTTTCGTGGGTAGACTCCTTCTTGAGCCTTCAGCTTCATCGTCTTCTTCATTCATAATAGCATCGTTTCTTATCCAAATGCTAAGGTGGATAAGAGGTTCTTCAAGAGTTGAGTTCTTCATATTCCTCATCGCTTGAGGGATCTTCTTTGAATGGTGAGAGCTTGATTTTCAGTTGCTCCCATCTTTTTTTCTCTTATTAATTAGTTGAGCTTCTTTTTGTGTGTGCTCTTCCCAGAGTCTGCTGAAAGTAATCACTTCCTTCTGGCACACATTCCTTGAATGAATGAATCCCATGATCTTGGGAGGCCATTCAAGGTGGCTATCACCACTTCTGCATTCTTCACTTCTTCTTCTACCGCTTCAAGTTGTTCTCTGATTTGAGAGATCCCCGTAAAGTATGACTGTATGGTTTCTGCATTTTGGATCTTCACATTCTTCAACTATTTTCTCAAAGTCATATTCCGATGTATGTTCTTCCCTTCAAATAGCTTGGTCAAGGAATTAAACATCTTCGGTGTCTTTAGGGGAGACACTTGTGGTACAAATTGATCCGTGACTGAATTAGCAATGACCTTCTTGGCCTTGACCAAGTTCTTCTTGTGTAAGGCTTTGAGCCTCATCTCCCTCTGGAACTGGAACCTCTCTACTCATGTAGGTGTCCAATTCATTTTTTTCAGAGAGATCAAATACTTCCATGCTTGGAAGTTGTCAACTTCACCAAGCTGATGTGATAGATCACTTTGAAATGAGAACCTCAAATGCAAATAGCAAAAGATTAGATCTTATCGATTTGAGATGTCAGTCCTAGTTCTAGAGCTGGCTGATCTAGGGTTTGTCAGAAAAACCCTAATTTTCAAAACTTGGAATCTTTCAGGTTTGATTGGATAGAAAGATAGATCTGTTCAAGGCAAGTTGTCCAATGTATTCCTTTTCTGAAAATAGTGGAGGGAAGCTCCCGGAATAGGAAGCCCTAATTTTTCAAATTCTTCTACAGAAATGCCTGTTACTGTTTCTGTGGTATCTCTGAAATTATTGCTCCTCTGTGTCTGGAATTTCGCATTGAGGTAGCCTTGCATGTCCCTGTTCCAAGACCAAAGGTTTCATCAGAATTGGTTTCACCAATTGAGACTTATGGTCATTTTCCCAAGGTGACCTGTTACAGGATTGTTCAGAACAACGAAGTTGTACGGACTGCCACGTGTCATTGGTTCATCTTCTGAGTTTGAAACTCGGACCACAGAAAGTGCAGTCAGTGCCCTTTCTGGAACATCTTCAGATATCTCATTTGGACCTGTGTAGCTCAAGAGATAACAATTCTCCCTAGGTGTCCTATTTAGGGATGAATTCTGGAAGAGGCTGGAACCCTAACTTGGAGGGATCATATCTCATAGAATATAGCGAATCTGAGGCTGAATTTTGGACACAATGTACATTAGGATTTTATCTTCGGCCTCTGCAATTTTCAGCTCCTGGGCCTTTGCCAATCTTGGGATATAGCGAATGTACCAAAACTTAGCAGTTTTAGTATTTAGGGTTTTTCTAGTTCGGGGTCAAACTAGGGTTTGACTTTCCCGGAGTTTCACCCAACCAAAAATCTTGATCCAGGTCTCTAAACTTCAATTATGATGAGGAGAGTAATCCTATGCCTGGCTCACTCAAAAATTCCTCTTCTGTAGAAAGCTCTAATTTCCCGCACCGAAAACTGAAAAATGCTCGGAATTGAATTCTGCTTCGACAGAAAGATGCGCCCTTCAATGGAGAGTCAGCCTAGTATACTTTTGTTGATGGATTGTGGAGAGAGGCCCAAAAAGTAAGAAGCCCTAGCTTCTGCAGCTGCGCAATGTCTTCTTCTCAGGTTAGCTCTGACTCCATGTTAGATTTTTATCATTCAAGCTAGCATTATGATCATAGGATCTTTAACTGAGAGAATAACATGCACAACAATAAAACACAAGAGACAAGAGACACAAAGAATTTTCCTCGGGGAAACCATAAAGGAGAAAACCCTGCAACTTCCTCAGAGATAGAATCAACACCAAAAGCAAAACCCGAAACATAAAAATGATCTCATGATAGCAGCAGTCTCTCTCTTGTCCCAGTAATTTCTGCTCTCACTCATGTGCCCCAATGAGTGAGTGTGTGTGTGATAAATAGAGGGGCTCACTCTCTATTTATATTCTTTCATTCACTTGAAACCCACTCCAACATGTCGGCCTCACTTAACAATTACTTACTAGAGTCAACATCTCTAGGAGTGTCTAATAACCCTAGTGCCCCACAACTTGTGGGGACTTTGCCTCCTCCGACCAACAAGGAGGTTTATCCTTAACACAATGGTGGGGACTATTGCCCCAACTTACAATGACTCACCTAGGGTCGACATTTCTAGGATAGTCTAATAACCCTAGGGCCCCACAATTGCGGGGACTTTAACCCTTGACCAATAGGAGGGTTACCCACAATGACTTGACATGACTTTTATATTATAGAAACTTCTCGGCATAAACATCGGGGTATGACATGACTCAATTACATTACAAACACATCCCGGAATAAACATCGGGGTACAATACATAAGATATACGGATGAATGCATTCCGAAGTTACAATTACATAAACACCCGTGGCACAATAAAAATAATATAATTTTTTAACTGCAAAATAGTGCCTCTCTGAGGAAATCGTAAGCCTCCAAAAGCTCCAGGAAATAATAAAATATGCTCGAAAAATGGATGTGGGCCCATCCAAGTGCTGCAACTATTGGAGGAGTGGAAGACATCACACTCATCATCATGACTCATCCCATGCCATTTCCTTGCCTCAGTAGCCCAAATCGAATTCTTCAGTAGCCATTTTAATTTTTTTTATCTGCCTCGAGAAACATGATATGCCCAAAACTGCCTCCTAGGGTGCCTGCGTTATCCAACTGAGCCCACTAGGCTCTCTGGGATGGGGGTAATATGGTAGAAACAAGTGTCTGGACCACCCCCTTGTCATACAATGTCTGTGGAGATCCAAGAAAATCATCTCCCTGCTCAGACATGCCATCCAGCATGGCAAAAGTGCACTTGAATGGTACACTGAGCCAAATCATCCCTGCAACTGCTCGAAACTGAAAACAAGTTGTTTCATTGGACTCGGGGAGTCCAAATCCATCTAAAGTGCATACTCATACACCCTATAGGTCTTTGCATGATCATCTACAATATCCAATATACCCAGATAGACAAAGTAATAATCTGTAAATGACCAGATAACCAATAATATAACTGAAGCTAGCATCCATCTGCTGCAAATGTTCAGAGGTTAAGTCATGCTCTACAAATCATTCAAGTAGCAATTATAAAACGTAGCAATCATTGCACTGGCGATCTATCAACTAAGTATATAGGGTTTCATTTATTAATTATAACTCAGACCAGACTTTCAAGACCATACTCACTTCATAGTTGTAATCAATTTGCTAGTGAAGGGTGAAGAATAAAATTCAAAAGGCTAGGCCAAAGGGTGACTACCAATTGTCCCCTTAGGATTGACATTCAGTGTTATGATATATATTTCCAAGCCTTTCTTTGCACGAAGGCACATCTTGCCTTATCTAATACATGGAAATCATCATTCAAAAGGAGTGCGCGTGAACTTTTTCCATTGGAATTTCATTCAGAGCTTCATAATTCTTACAGGAAAGTACATCACAGTAGCTTGAGTCTTCATTGCATCAGTCTTCTGCTATAAAAATGACCCCTTTACATTTTTGAAGTTAGCCTTCTCGAGCTTCTTCTATCTCTGTTTGTCCGGGTACCAGAAGCAATGCATTTTTTGATAATTGATATGCCTCTGTGTTCAGTTCCTTGTATTCATGCATTATGGTAAAGACAGAAAAAAGACCAAAAGCCTACGGATAGCTCGAAGGAGCTCCTGAAGATCTTGGGCTTTGATTTGGATTTTGTTGGTGACCCAATCAGCGACCATTTTGGAGTCTCCATAAATATGAAGGCAAGTTATATTTCTATTTACAGCCAATTCCAAAACTGAATGTAAGGCTGCGAGCTCTGCTTTGCTGTTTGTATAATGCCCCTGTGCAAATATGATCTATAATTTGTGATTCTCAGTAAGATATAATACTTGTCTGGATCCTGCCAAGGGAGGTTCTCCTTGGCTTGCTCCATCGAAATAATCCCAAGGAGTTTCTTTGTTGATGATCAGAGGTACCAGGATCTGGGGCTTGAGTTTTTTTTCCTTTGCTCTATGTTCCTTTGTCCACTGCACAACAAGGGCTGTCGTCACCTCTTGTGGAATAAGGCGATTTTGGAATATGGCTGTGTTGCGAGCCCACCAAATTCCATAAATGAAAGAGGATGGGAAGGCATTGAAATGACGTACCAAGCTGTCTGTCCACCAAGAATGACATTTCTGGTCCATAGAAGATCCTTCACGAGTTTCTTGGTCTATATATATATATTATTGTCCTTTATGGATTATTGTTGGCTATCCTATTTATTTTGGATATTTACAGATTGAACCAGATTGATTCACTTCAATGTTTATTTCCAAATTTGAATATTTTATCTATTTTTTTGTTTGGGCTGGTTTTTTTCCAGTTCCGGTCCGGTTCATATTTTTGGGATTGATCGGTTTGATGACCAGTCTAGTGCTAATAACATTGGTATGCACAATATGACCATCTCTCAATTGCATATAGTGCTCTGAGTAAAAGGCCATCTTAGGATATGATTAAATTCGTTATTAAGCTTGGCAATGGGTGGCTCTCATTAGAAATTAATATCTTGTGCTCACTCAAAATACAAATATCTTTGAACTCCAAATTTCCTAGGAGTCTTGGAATTAAATGCCAAAACAAAGAAATGTCATGCTTAACAAAGAACAAATCTTAACACTTTTTTTCAATGTTCCACGGAGTTTCCGGGATGGGGGAGTGCGTGAGTGGGGAAATGTACAAGTGGGACTTGTGGAAGCCACCCCAAGGTTTAGGGAAATTTCAAGGAAACAGGGGGACGTCGGAGTCATAAAAATTAATTAAAAATATAAAAGCGATAAATCCCAACAATAACTTTTATTATGTAAAAACTAAAACTAAAAACTAAATTCATCATTATCGAATGTACATCTATTAGTTATTACAATATCAAATTTCAAATTTGTAATTACAATATCAAATTTCAAATTTGTAAATGATACCGAACCAGGTTACTATTATCATGTAAAAACTAAAAACTAAATATCATCATATCATTATGTAATGCATATCTAAATTCATATTTCAAATTTCTAAAAGGTAATGCAACAGATTCTGAAGTCTGAATAGTAAAATAGATATTGAACAGTTAACACAGAGAAGTTAGAATTTAGAATAGTGAAATAGAGGAAAAGTGAAAAGTAAATTTTTTTAACACTTTACAATATTTTAATTTGCATTTATTTTTATTGCAAAATATGAAAATTGGGGGGTGGTGAGGGGGTGGCTTTTGGGCATTACCCCACATAATGCAAGAGATTATGAAGTCTGAAATAGTCAAATAGATACCGAGCAGTTAGCACAAAGAAGTTAGAACAGTGAAATAGACAAAAGTGAAAAGTTAATTTTTTAAACACTTTTTTATTATTTTAATTTGCATTTATTTTCATTGTAAAAGATGAAAAGTGGGGGGGGGAAGGGGGCAGGCGCTTCTAGGAATCATGTAGGGGGACGCCCAAAAGCCCCCCTGGGGGGGGTGCTTTGGGGAAACGTGTTTCCCCAAGTTTCCTCTAAAAAGGGAATGCGGGGAAACATTTACCCAAGAGTTTCTCCATCCTCGAAGTGTGGGGAAGCGAGAGGGCATGGTCCCCACCGTGGGAGACGCTTCCCCATGGAACACTGCTTTTTTAATGAATTTCATAAAAAGTCCAGTTGGCTGATTAAATTCTCCATTAAATTCGTCTTGCTTGTGATGTGATGAAATTTGATATTTTTTGAGAAAAAATTACTGAACTAATTTTTTATATTCAAATGTATGAGAACTAAATTCTTATATTCAAATTTATTAGAACTAAATTTATCTTCATTATTTACTGAATATAATTAATTTGTCAATTCTAAATATATGCCGGCAATAGTTCTTGTTCATGTATTCTATGCAGAGCTTACAGAGCTTGATGATTTGTTAATGTTGAATATATTCTCTTTTGATGTGAAGATGTAAAATTACTTATAATTACCTCAGAGCTTGTATTTCTCAATTATAAGAGAGCAATATACTGGCGGATGAGGCGAATTTAATGCTTCATAAATGCCTTCCCTTAGAATCTGATTTCGAGATAAAATAGTAGTTGTAACTTGTGTGGCTTTGATGAAGTTCCTTAGAAAAGGATAAAAGATGTCATGCTACTGGATTTATCTGTTTTTTTCTTTACCTATCTTTCATTGTTTGCTACTGTGTTCAAGTATTTTTCATTGCATGACCCTCAATCAATGTTGTTTCTCTAAGGCAAGCCAGTAGTAGTGTTTTCTTTTTTACTGTATTTCAGTTTTCTTTCCATGTTCTAACAAGAGTATTTTTTTATTCTTTTCGTATTTGAAGAGTACTTCTGTGTCTGGAATAAAATTTTACTAATTTTATGGTGAAATTTCTTCTGGTTAAGCTGAGGGGATGGGAGTAGGAGTATTTCCAGATCTAATTCTGTGATGAACTAGTGAAAGTTGTTAGTTTTCTCATGTAATTGCTATTTCATTTCTAATTTTCCTTGTCTTAATTAATTTTACTGGTCATGTTTACTCCGTTGTAAATGTACTTTGCTTTCAGACATCTATTCAAATAATTGCTTTTATCATATAAAGTTGCTCCTCGACTCTTACTAGTTTTGGTTGCATTTGAACTCTGAAGTAGTTTCCCCTCTCTCACTCTTATGATTTTAAGTTCTTTCTTTACACATGATTGTTGACATATGGGGTGATGCAATTGAAGTGTGATGATGTTTGACAAGTTTTATATCTGCAATCCTGGCCTCAATAAACTCATTAGCAAGGGTGTCAAGCGATCTTGTATTTACTTTACTACTACGTCTTATCATCATTTAAACTAAATGTTAACACATAGTTTCATATCGTGGACAAAAATGATTACTGTTTTGCACTAAGAAAGTATGCTTCCAGTTATTTGTAGAAATTTCTTTTCTAACACTTTCTCTTTCTTTCCATTTATCTATGAAAGGTATCAATGTCAAAGTTGCAGAGACTGCAGCAAAACTGGAGGTCGAGAGAATTGAGAAATTAAAGGCCCTAGAGGAAGAGTGCCAAGTTTTGAGATCCAATCCAAATTTAAGCAAGGTATACTTACACGTAGCCTATGCAGAACAGAAATGGATTGGAAAGAATGATGTGGAATAAGGAAGATGTGTACTAATATAATATTACACTAAGATGAGTTATGGGGATAATGAAGGAATATATTCTATAAATACTAATGGAGGAGCCACTTTTGTGGATGCCATTTTCTTCCCTATTTGAGCTTCAATTAGAACAGTTTCACATGCACTTTCTTTCTTTTTCTTGCCCTTCACTCCATTGTTGACATGCATGCACCTAACTGTTGATGCTCCCGAATTTCTTTAGTAATTTCTTAAAGCTGTAAATTTAATCTCTGTTGTTAATTCTTCTGTGAAATGTCTCTGTATGACACCTTGTATTGTATCAACTTAGTGGATCTGGGCATGGAGGAGTCTCACAGGGCCTGCTGTCTGAAAGGAACTGCCTCTCAGAGATAGATAAGTATATTAGTGTCCAAAAAATGACCAGAAAGTAGGTTAAAGGGACTAAAAGAGTATATTGGTCCAAAGATACAACGTGAGAATGCAAAAGCATCTCTTATAAAAGCAAGGAACCTAGCTGAGAATTAATAAAATTATCTTATCTCATCTTATCCAAAAGAGCATGTAAAGTAAAATACAGTGCCTCACAATATGTTTCGAAAAGATATAAGAGACATGATGTAGGCTAAGAACAATATCCCAGAGAGAGGCCAAAACAGAAATGAAGGATATTTCAAAGTTCTTCAGAACTGGTGAGCAAAGGCAACGGGAAGCATTCGAGGCAGTCTTTGTTACCTACTAAGTCATGCTTAGTTGGTTATATGAAGTGAGCCGACAAAGACGAACAAACACTATTGTTCATTCTTTAGGGTTTAGAAATCAGCCAGGTTCACTTGTGGAATTTTTTTTAAATTTTTTTCTTGTACCAGATGTTCATACCCCCTTGGGAGAGTTGTAATAAAATGTGCTAGCATGGTCAATTTTATAAAAGGCTCAGCTTCCTAGACTTAGACATCAAGCCGACTAGCCCAGAGTGTTTTTCCTTGGTCATTATTTGTTGTTGAACAAACGACTAATAATTTTTGAGTTTTTTACTCACACCTCCAAAGTTGGGGTTGGGGTAGTTGTCTTGGTGGTTAGGCCTTAGGAGGTTATTAGAGCCTTTGTGTCAATGTTTTTAAACATGCTAGTCATTCGAATGGAGTCGTATGGACATGTGCTATGTCCCCTTACGATTTTGTTCAGTTTCGAGAAAATTATTTTTTTCCTGCAAAATGTCACGTATCCATACCCCATCATTATGCAGAATTAAAATTTCATCGAGAACCTTCATTGTTCATCAAATACAGGGCATGGCCGTGAACCACATCTCAACATTTCCAACACTGTCACGCTCCCTTTCGCCTTCCATGGATCAATCCAACGATCTGCAAGGAAGGATATCAGAGGAGATCGAACGGCGGAGAGAAAACGCGACGGAAATCAACGATCACAAGTGATCCCGCAAGTAGAACTAAATCAACGGTTCAAAATTCGCTTGCAAAAATCAACGATGCGGAAAGCCCGAGATGCAGGGTCGAAAGTTACACAAAATCTCGATCTCACTTCCCACAGCCTGCATCCCGCATCTCACATTGGAAACAAATCAACGGCGGAGAATCATCCCGCGAATATTGACGACGCGGAAACTTAACTTGCGGGATTGGAGATATGGAAATTGCAACACTGCGATCCTGCATCGCGCACCCCGCAAGTTGCGGAAGGAAAATCTGCGGAACCCAAAATCTGCGAAACGACATTCCGCATCCCGCATCCCGCATCCTGCAAGTTGCAGAAGGAAATACGCGGAACCCAAAATCTGCGAAACGACGTTCCGCATCCCACAAAATCCTTAATTCCTGCAAACTGCGCAAATGAGGATTTCTAGCAGAAAACTCGACTTTTCAGCTGAATTCTTGGATCGATCTAATCATCCAGGCCATTACCAAGCTGGCCAATCTACCCTGCAACCTAGTAAAATGCATAGAAGGAAAAACATACATCGACGCCTATAATTGCAGTTATTCAGGAAACAAAGCATAACTCAACATAGCAACATGTTCATCACATTCCATCAAGCAAATACAATGCAAGCATTACAGTTACAGAGAATTATGTGGGCAAGAACACTTATCTTTGAAAAGAACTTGTCCCGCAATTAGCTATGTCGCTGCAACGTTCCTCCCAACCATATGCCAGTGTGCTCCTTAGTCTCTCAGCAACACTGCCACCCCCGAGCTGGGCATGATTTCCTTCAGGAATAAGGGAACACCAACAGACTCACACATATCCAGGGTGCAATAACACTCAGCCAAGCCAACACAGTTGGGTTTATCAGGCTGTATGGGAAAACATCCCAACAGATGGGTTTCACAGGCCACTCTGCCAAGCCATCTCACAGTTGTGTTTTACAGACTGTTCACAGTCAAGCCAACATTCACCTTTAAGGACCAGTCAAGCTAACAGATGGGTTTATAGGACTGTTCACAGTCAAGCGATCTCACTGTTGGGTTTATCAGGCTACCTAGACAAGCCAACATTAGCAGTTGGGTTTATTAGACTGTCCAGCCAAAGGTTACTTACCAGGTCAAGCACAACAAGACACAGCCAAATCAATAGATGGGTTTATCAGGCTACCAGCTAAGCCATCTTTCCAGTTGGGTTTACCAGGCCTCTAAGGAAATGGGCAGGAAGAACTGCTAAGCTAGTGAGCTCATCTACAGAGCTAAGAACACCTTCACAAGACCTATCTGGCTTGGCTTCCCTACTTCCTACACACCCAACACAAGGAAGTGCCCCCTTCTTTGCTCCACAGTCCCTCAGCCTACACCTTCCCTTCCAGTGCTCTTCAGGATGTGCATAGCAGGTTTACCAGCCGCTCTTATCTTATTGTGAGGTTCCTCACTAGGTTTATCAAGCACATTCTACATCTCTCCCATTCCTAGGTCTTTACATAGCTTAGACCTGAACCAGGGTGCACACCACAACAACGACAGGGAGACTATACAACATAGGTTTACTCTGAACACGAGTAACAGGGTCTCATACGATCTGTAGTTTAGGATAACGTTGCAACACAGCAAATACCACAATATCCAGGAAAAACGTACTCGCAGAACGTGAAGGATACATACACAGAAGAAAAGCTCTACTGTTCTTCGCTTCTACCCGACGACTGGAAAGTGTAGCGATGAATCCCTTATTGAATGAAAATGATAATGATACTGTTGCTT
>LPNX010206907.1:228100-340953 GCA_001517045.1 Pseudotsuga menziesii | reverse complement strand
CTTTAAATGGATGCAAATCTAAGTTAATTATCCACAGTCTAACAAATGAGATGAATAAATGAACAAATGGTATAATTATAAACAGTAATGAACCAAGATATCTCAGCAATATACAGTTGATCTAAATTTATCAAGATAAACACATCAAGTAAAATAGTTACAATTTTAACAAAAGTTAAGCATTCACCACATAAACAATTGCAGAACTGAAAAGTAAATGAACTTAAAAAAGTAAAGTGAAACTGAAAGTAAAGAGTTGTAGTGCAATGCTGGAGTGAAAGTGTGCTGAAATGAAAAAAGTGTTGTAGAACCGGTTTTGCAATGTCTCTTGGTTTATTTTAGTAAATTTTATTAAAGTTTTTCTTCTTGAAAGTTAAGTTTTAGAACCGGTGGTGTGACTACCCCGATCTAGTACTTCTCAAGTCAAAGAGGGAGTGCTGTTGCGCTCAACAAAGTGGGAGCAAAGCCCACCCGTAGCTCACAGGTCAAACCCCAATGGCCTGGTGCTCAACAAGGAGGACGTAAAACGTCTAGAGACCCCCCACGGTCTACTACCCCAAGTCGCCTCCGAGGTCACTGTTTTTAATCAACAGGAAAATTACTAGATGGATGCCTATTAAACTACAACTTCTCTATCCCCTGTCATATCTCGTGAGTACCCCGAAGGGTGATAACTGAGTAGAGGAGTAGGAAATATTGAAGTTTTTGTTGGTTAATTTTAGAGGTAAATTTTATCTGGGTGATTAGCATGCAATGTTTATTTTAAAACTATCAACAAGATCAACCAAGCGGTTTCCCTTATGGGAGGTGCTGGTACTTGATCTTGGACTTGGAAAATAAATGTGTTGAAATTGTAGCAAAAGGAAAGTGTTGTTCTAATTACCTAAGCCCCCACTTCTCTTGCTTTTCATATCCAACTTGAAGTCCCTAAAGGGAGATGACAAGTGGATAGAGGATACACAGGATAGATGGGTTGTATGATTACCCTTTAACAGAAAATTAAAGATTACTGAACTTGAAAGAAAACTGTAACTGAAATGCCTAACCGCACAGCAATCTCTGTGACAGAGATGGTGGTCTGTCATAGAGATAGGTGGGTAACAGAAATAAAAATTATGCTTAAGCTAACCTCACAACAATCTCTGTTACAGAGATGGTGGTCTGTAACAGAGATAGGTGGGTAACAGAAAAATAAAACTAAGTAAACTAACCTCACTTCAATCTCTGTGACAGAGATGGTGGTCTGTCACAAAGATAGGTGGGTAAACAGAAAGACTTGCATAAACAGAAAACTAAGCAACTAGTATTCTACTTCCTACTCTACTTCCTAATCTATTTATATATAGATTACAAGTGTTACAAGTGATTATTTAACTTTTGCAGAATACCCCAAGAGAACTTCTCGTTGGGGTTTACAAATATCAGAAAAATGTGAGAGAAGAGTGAGGGTTTGAACCCCTTTTGGTTCTGTTTGAAGGGTGAGGTATTTTTGGGCCAATTCGGGCAGCACCTCCCCTTCACCTGTGCAAAACCTGTCACAAACCAGCAAGCTATGTTCGCTGGAAAATCACAAGAAACACTAAAGAAATCATCAGAAAACTAGTACCAAAAAAATCGCTAATTTACAGTAAAAATCTGAATGTAAAAATGACAGAAATATGATGTTTCGAGGGCTGAAAACTGAGTTTCCAGCCACCTAAATGATGTTAAAACAGCAGAAATAAAAGCCTATACTAATATACTAAGGGTTAGGGCCTTAAAATGAAGGTTTTTATCACTATACAGTGATAAAAACCGAGTTCTAAAACCCTTGTAAACCAATGTGCGAAAATGAAAAAACAGAGTTTTAATCAATGGAGAAAGTGCTCCTTTGTTCTAGATCCCTGCAAATACACTTATAAGCGCTGCAAAATGTAAGCAAAGAGGTGAGCACATAAATAAACCCTACAAAATACTTTATAAAGTCTTACTAACCTACTCACAAATGCAGATAGAAATACTTCTACCTACAAGTCTCTCCACAAAATACTTTGTGGAGAGCTATCTAAGTTAATACAAATGCAACTAAAACAAATACACATCAGATTACCTTACAAAGAAGCATGCAATGTACAAAAGAGCCACCAAAAGTTTCTCCAAAGATTGCTTCTATTAAATGGCCCAACTAGGAGGGCAAAGCTTCAATACAAAAGATGGCAAGAGAATATGAGAGAGTAGGGAAATATTCCGGCAGCATAACAATAGCATAAGAGATCATCTCAAATCAGGGAGTGAGACCCTCATTATATAGTTGAGGAAGACCCCAACCCCTTGAAGATCAATGGCCGAGATTAGATTTGGATCTAGGTTAAATCTCCACCACTAGATCTAGGTATTTGACTTTTATTTTTCTCAATCAACTTCCACCCTTAGATTATTTTCAATCAATGGCTTAGAAGCTTAATCCATGTCTCATCATTCTCCACCCTTAGATCTAGGGTATTGACCAAAAACTCACCTTAGATCTGCTTTTAGGTTTTTATTGTGGGCCCAAGCTAGGCGCCCCCTCTAGATCTGGCGGCCTCCTCTAAATAGTGAAGCCCTCTAAATGTGGCCGCTCCTTCCCTTTTTAAAAAACGCCCTTCATTGTACTTAACGCCCTCTTCATATTGTAGCGCCCCACTAAATGTGGTAGCGACCTCTACATTTGGGGGCGTCCTCCTTTAATGCATGCGCCTCACTAAAATTTGGTGGCGCCTCCTTTTTTGGCTAGCACCCCACTACAAATGCATAGCGCCCCACTAAAATGGCTAGCGCTCCTTCATATGTGGGTGTCTCCTCTAAAAATGGCGCCCTTCTATTACTAGTGGCGCCCCTCTATACAAGGTAGCGCCCCCTCTCCAAGTTTAGTGCCTCCATCAACTTTAGTGCCTCCTCTAACCATGCTAGCGCCTCCATTTATAATGTAGCGCCTTCATTTTACACTAGCGCCCCCACTATCTAAGTGACGCCTCCCTTATTATGGTGGCTTTTTTACATGGGCGCCCTTCTTTAGCAGGGGTTTTTTACTTTTAATGAGCTCTAAACTTGGCTTTGACCCTAGCCTTTGCTCCAAAAATACTTTTAACCTCTAGACTTAGGTTAAAATTTTAATTCACCTTAGATTTAATTTTTTAGTTTAATTTTTAAATTTTTCCAATTTTGACTTAGGAAAAATTAAAAATAAACTTGGAAAAATTATATCTTGGCCATGGGGGGTGGAAAAATTTGGAATAAATTTTTCCTAGGCTTAGGAACCCCCAAACAAAATTACCATGGCATTATTTGATTTTTTCCTTCAAAATCAAATAATATGAATTTTTGACTTAGGGAAATTAATTAATTCCCTAGGGGAGATAGACCCCTCCTGACCAAAATTGATCTATCTCTTCAACCACTTATCAGAATGACATGGGACTCGAAGCAGTGGCTTAAGGGGTTTCATAGCAATTTTATCTTGCATTCATAGCCCCTATTACAAAATGCCAGTGCTTGAGCAATTACATTATTACATCAAAACTGAGTTAATTAACCACCAAGGGGTGAAGTTAATTAACTAGAAAAAATAAATAAAAATACAATAACATAACGAACTCCGCAAGACTCTATACAAATGTCTAGTATGGTCACGAATAACATTTTGAAGCCTTAGCCACCTCATGGACTTGACTGTTAGAACGCCCGTCACCACTTTGGAGGATTTTGAGTGAAAAACCAAACCAATTAAAATCGTTTATACAACAAGATCAATTGGAAAGGGAAAAAACACTCGATGAGGGGACTTCCCTAACAACTAGTTCCATGGTGTGGCATCCATATCATATGACCCACACTACTACATAAAATTACATTAATTTTCCCACGCAGGGGAGCGGACATTTCGTTTTACAAAGGGGCAATTGCCCTGCAGAAGTGGAAAGATCCTTAGATTTTTCCAAGGTACCATTTGTACAACTATGTACGTCTTCATGTACATGGAGTTGCCACTTAGTCGAAATAGGTGGGCAACATCTGGCTCCAACTTGGGGACATGTGTTCGATCATCGGAGAGCGCATGAGAACTCCAGAATCCTGCAACCACAAATTTCTCACCAATAACCAACATAAGACCTCCAGCAAAACCAATAAATAAACAATATAAATAAATGAAGTTGCTATACAAAATGAAATAGACATACAATTACTCACATCTATATGCATAATGAATAAACCAATGAAATAATACAAAACTTTAAAGAAATGCAAGGGAAAAAGGGTTAGAGATACGTTACAAAGGGTGTCCCTTTGGACACCATGTTGACTCTATGTGTAATAAAACTTGAGCTGTTGACCATTCCTTGGAATGTTCAATGGCTCACCATCCAAGTGACTCAGGTTGAAAGAATTTGGACCTGCAACTGATCTGATCACATAAGGGCCTAACCATAGGCTGTCAAATTTCCCATGCTTCCCTGGCTTTTCCCTGCCTTTGTCCCATAGGACAACTGTATCCCCTACTTTGAAGTCTCTCTGTCTAGCTGACTTGTCAAAGGCTTTCTTTGTCTTTTCTTGACTTTTAAAGTTTTGGTCATAAGCTTTTCTCCTTATTTCATCCAACTCTACTAACTAATTTACTCTGTTTTGAAGTGCAGACTCTTCTATGTCAAACTCTCGGAGCAACTGATACACTGGCAGGGTAAGGTGAACTGGTAGCTGAGCTTCTAAACCATAGACTAACTCAAAAGGACTCTTGCCTGTAGATGCTTTCTTTGTTATTCTATCAGCCCATAAAGCATGTTTTATTTTGTTGTCCCAAGACCTTTTGTTTTCCCCAACAATTTTCTTGACTATGGTCATTAAGTTTTTGTTACTAGACTCTGCTTGACTATTTCCTTGAGGATAATAATCTGATGCATGAGATAAAACTATGCCATACTTTAAACAAAATGCATACATTTCTGCTGAACAAAAGGCCTTAGCATTATCTGTTACTATCTTTGAAGGCACTCCAAATCTTGTTATTATCCTATCTTCAAGAAAATCTATGATTGCTTTTTCATTTGCTGATTTAGTGGGAATAGCCTCTACCCATTTAGTGAAGTAATCTGTAGCTGTTATAATCCATGAAAACCCATTACTTGAATTATCTTTAAACTTCCCTATGAAGTCTAAACCCCACTGTTGAAAAGGTGCTTCTACAACAACTGGCTGAAGGGGAAGGGCAGCTAACTTTTGTTTTCCAGTGAACAACTGACAAGGCTCGCACTTCCTTACAAACTGATGCACATCTGAAAATATGGTGGGCCAATAATATCCAGCTCTAAGAAGCTTATGGGTGGTGGTTCTAGCAGCAAAGTGACCACCACAAAAACCATTATGAAAGTCATCCATTAGTTTTTTAGATTCATTCTCATCCACACATCTAAGGATAACCCCATCTGGATTCCTCCATCCTAAACCATCTTTAATTAAGATATACTTGGATGCTTTGAGCCTTAAGGCTCTTCTCTTATGACCAACAAGGTGACTTGGGCAAGTTAAGTTTTTAAGATAAAAAATAATATCAGAGTACCATTCAACTTGCTCAAGCTTTAACAAATCTGGGGATGAATCTGGAGCATCAATCTCACAAACCATATTCTGATCAACCAAACCTAAAGCCTTCTCATTACTTTTTGTTAACATCTTAGCTAATCCTTGCCCTTTGATTAATTTAGTGGGCCTGATTTCTAAATCATATTCCTGAATTTTAGAAACCCATCTACTTCTTGGACCTAGGCCTTCTTCTTGAGTTAACACATCTTTAATTGCTGTACTAGGAACATACCCAATTACTTTGGCATACCCTATGAAAATCCTGAAATGCTTAAGAGATTTTACCAAGGCATAAGCCTGTTTTTCTATTATATGATACTTTAATTCTGAATCTCTTAAGATTTTGCTCATGTATGCTATGGGTTGTTCTTGAAAATCCGTGCCTAGTTTTGTCCTCCTCAAAATTTGTGTAGAATTTGTCTTCTCTCTCCTGCTAGTTCTAAATCTCTTCAAACCCTCTATTTCTCTTCTTTTTCTTCAGTTCACAAATTTTCAACGAAAATTGACTAAACTGAAGCACATGGAATTCTTTTTAAAACGTTAAACAATTCAGAAATTTTCTCTTTCAGTTAAAAAATTTCAAACTCAGAAATTTATAACAGCCATGCACACATGAAAGTAACACAGATATTTTTGACCAATGGTCTAGGACAAAACCCCTAAGGGCAAACCTGTTTTTGAGAGAGAGATATTTTTATTTCTTCAGGGTAAAATACAAAAAATTAACAACAATACTTATCATTTTTCCTTCTCGAGAAACTAAACCGTCACTACTGTACGAAACCTCGATTTCTGTGCCAAACTTCAGCCTTGGAAGCTGTGCCAAAATTATGCCTATACGGACATAATTTATTTTTTGTACTTTTTCTTGATTTTCGTACCCAGTCCATACTGTTGTAAGGATTCTCGAATTTTGGTCATTTACTGCTGTTAAAGTGCATTTACTGCTGTTAAAGTGCATTTTCAGATCTGGTTGTTCTCTGATAAATTGCCCTACAATGGCTGAAAACATTTGTCTTGGTTGAGTATCTTTTCTCCTTGAATTGCCATGAAGTTGGGCGCTGTTAGAAGTGAATTATTTTGATATTTTGCTGTTTTTTTACACTTTAATTTGCAATGCTCTTAAAGGCTGAAAATTCTAGTCAAATAGTTTAAGTTCTGCATTTTTTGTTCAAGTGCACGAAATTTAGACATTTAAAGTCAATAAATAAGGTGCCTAGCTGCCTGCCCTGTCTGACATCAATGGTGATTCTTGTGTTAGGGCTAGCTCCCTTTAGCCTATACAATTTTCTCTCTGTAACTCCAAGAACCACTATCAAGTATGAGCTAGATCCTCTGTGCTTGATCAATGCCTGTCCATTTGGGAACGCCACATCAAATCCCTTCTTCTCAATCACTGAGACTGAAAGGACATTTTCCCTCAACTCTGGGACATACAACACATCTGCCACCTCCGGAAAACCTCCTAGCTCCAGTTACAACCTTATTGTCGCAATTCCTTCTACATCACACTTGGCATCATCGCCAAGCTCAACATGCAGATATGAGTCTGTCTCTGCCAATTGGTGAACAACTCATGTGTCGCTATGGAAAGAGTCCTTTTGTTCCCCATCTATGCGTCATTGACTCCAATAGATCTGTCATCCCTTGATCTCTAAATAAAAGTCCATCTCCATTCATCTGAGATCCCCTTGAGTCAAAATCCTTTGTGGATCAAGCACTTGAGCAAATGTTCTTCTTTGCTCATTAGAGGATGACTAAGGCACATGAGAAAAATCATTCTTTGGTCCTATGTGCTCTCTTGTGGCCTGGATATCTAGTTGAAAGTCCTTCACTTATCCAAGAGCTTCTTGTTGGTTGTCCAACCTTATGCCATTGCTCAGCAAGCCATCAAAACATAAATTGTTTGTTGCCTAGACTCTATTGCATGCTGTAGAGCTCGCTAATTGTCGACTGCAGCCTTCTCTTACTGATCGAGCTCGGTCTGGGGCTGCTTGGAGCTCTTGTAGTCTTCTTGATTGTTTTTCTGGGTTTCCCAAGTCCTTTTGGGCGTTGTTGATACCCTTGTTAGGGCTTCTCGAGCTACCAACTCACTGCCTGATCACCTACTGGGTTGCAAGAGCCTTTCTAGGTGCTACTCAACTCTTTTTTTTTGGATTGCCCGAAATTTCTAGGTGCTACCTGGGGTTGTTTTGGGATTCCCAGTGGTTTCCTTGGGTTGCTCGTAGCTACCCTGCTTGCTTGGCGGTTGCCCTTCTTTGTGATGGTTGTGTTGGTTGGTTGGTGGCTTCCCTAACGATCGTGCAAGCCGGCAGCTACCTCTTACCCCCTCTTATCCGCAACACCCTTTGTTGCCTTAGCTTGCGCCTGCGTTCGATCCAACTCGTTACCTTTTTCGGATTTGTTCTCCGGCCCTGTTGCCTGGCTGTTCCTTTTTATTCTTAGAAGCTGCTGGATCCAGGTGTCCTTTGAGGTGACCTCTATAGCCTGTAGCACCTCCCACGCTGACTATGTTACACTTAAATGTAGAAGATTACACTTAGTAATTGAATACATCAACTAAATGTATATATATATATGAAATGTATTGAGTATAAAATTATGGTTATAATGAGAAATGGCCTTGGCCTTTATAGGTTATTAAGGTGACCTTTCGATGTTCGTATTAGGTTGTGTCTTTACATAGGCACCTTTTCATAATAGTTAATACTAAATATATAATTAAATAATATAATATTTCTTATTTCATCTTCATAAGATTGTTGCTGTCTTTATTGAAGCTTTGTCCTCAAAGCAATAAAATTGTCTTTGTATTGCTCTTTATCTTCTACTTTAACTCTTACCTTGATAGGACTTCACGAATTCATCATAATCGTTAACACTTTTGTCTTTTCCTTTTTTTTTATAATATGCCACTTGGTTATCACTTGAAAACTTTGGAAAAATCCCTACTAATGGCCTTTGCTCCCTTTTAACTTTAGGTAATTAATAACTTCCTTGGGAATTTATTAAAAAGTTAAATAACTCTACCTTGGATGATACTTTTTTTTAAATGTGGTTCAAGACACTGGATATCGGTGCTAGCTACATCCACGGAATACCAGCCCGAGGGGAAGCCACTGTTATCTATGGCGTAAAATGCTTGCTTTGATTATAGAGCCTTACTCGAGCTAACCCACTGGGCTTGGATGAGACTGTTATTATAATCTTGAGTTGTACAAGACTATTTCACCTGCCTAGAGGAGCACTACTCTGACTTTTACATTGAACTTGTTGACAACAACATGTACAGTCTAGTAGGAACAGGGACTGTGAAGTTTCAGAGGAAATCCAAGAAGGCATTACTGGTGAAGGATGTGTTATATGTACCCAAGTCTACAAAGGAACTTGATTTTGGTCTCAACCTTGGAGGACGAAGGGTTTGAGGTAACTTTTAGAGATGAGAAAGTCTACTTTCATTCCAAGGGATTTAGTTTTAGCTTAGTGAAAGTAATTGGGGTCATGAAAAAAAAGTTGTATAGACTCCAATTTGAACTTGCCACTCATTGGTAAGCAACAACTACAGTCATGATGGTGAGTTATGACATAGACATATGGTACATTTGGATCATGGAACACTCCCTTTTCCGGGTGTTATAATAGGTCCAAGGGGATCTTAGATCTGATGCATTTAGATATTTATGGGCCCATGTCTATTGGAGGGTTCATATATTATGTGAGCTTCATAGATGACCATTTTAGGAAGACCGAGATCTATTTCTTGAAAAGCAAGGAAATTGGAGAAGTCTTTAGACAGTTCGAATAGTTCAAAGCTCTTGTGGAGAACTAGATTGGGAAGAGGATCAAAGTGCTCAGGGAAAATAATGTAGGTGAGTACACCTCGAATGCCTTCAAGGAGTTCGATGCGGATGCAACGATCAAGAGGGGACTGGCAGTCCCATATAACCCACAACATAATAGAGTTCTGATAGGAAGAATAGTGCAATTGTTGGGGCAGCAAAAGCTATGTTGCATGATCAAGATCTGCTTATGTTTTTATGGGCAGGAGCTTGCAACATTGAAGTTTATTTGCAGAACAGGAGCCTACCCAAAATTTTGGGAAAGTTGACTCCTAAAGAGGCATTCGCAGGAGATAAACCAGAGATTGGACATCTTCACATCTTTGGGTGCTTAGTATACTGTCATGTCCCAGTTTAGAAGAGGACGAAGCTTTAGCCAAGAACTGAGAAGGGCATTCTTGTTGGGTACAGTGAAACCTCAAAAGCCTATAGAGTGTGCATTCCAACACTAAAGAAGACAGTGGTGTGGAGGGATGTGAGATTTGAGGAGGACAGGGGTTTCAGGAAGTCATTGTGACCCATGCCATTTGAAGCAAAAACTTAGGAGAAGGAGGCATCAAAGGAAAAGGTTAGACCACCATCATAGGTTACAGGTACCTTGACGTGTGTGCAAGGTGAGCAACATGATAATGAGGAGGAGCAAGATGCGCAATTCACCTCAAAAAAATTTTCTAGGAAGAAGAAGCCAAAGTGGGCAGAGCTAACCTTGAAGGAGGCACATGAGTTGGTGAATGTTCCAAGGACTTCAGTCAAGACGAGCAGACCACTGCAAATATTTTCTAGTTATATGGTACTAGTAAGCAACATTATTGATTTCGAGCCTTTGAGCTTTGAGGAGGCTGTAGAAAATATGTCTGGATAGATGCCATGGTGGAGTATTCTTCCATCATGAAGAATGATGTATGGAATATGGTGCCTAGATCGGAGGGAAAGTCAGTGGTGAGCTCCATGTGGATTTATAAGATCAAGCATACTGCAGATAATAGTGTGGAAAAGTTCAAGGAAAGGTTTGTGGCATGGGGGTTCTCCTAGAAATAGGGAGTTGGTTATGAGGAGACCTTTGCCCCTGTTGCCAGTTATACTGCCATTAGAGTTGTCATCTCTATTACCTCAGAGATGGAGTGGAGGATATATCAAATGGATGTGAAGATAGTGTTCCTCAATGGGGTGATTGAGGGAGAAGTGTATAGGAATTGGACTTTCATGGCTGGGCAAATAGCGATAGCAATTGGACTTTCATCAAAGATTCCACAAACTTTTAACATCGCCATAGGCGTTTTCGATGGAACGTGCGAGAACCTTCCTTTTCCGTCATTCGGATTTGTCTTTTCGATTTCGACCTTCCCTTGGATTATCCTTTTAACTTTATTATAATATAACCTTTTTCCCTCTCTTGATAGTCTCAATATATATATATATATATATTGACTTGAAAATATATATTTTTTATATACTTTCCACTTTTGACTTTAATTAATCTTCCATGCGATTCACTTTTTTCTTACTTGATTTAGAAAGTGTTTTTAGCTTTTTTCACCTTTTATACAATGTGTGGGGTCGAATAATGAAATAAAAAGGAATTAAAATTTTTTCCCTTACTTCACCAAGTCTGCCTTAGATAATTAATCTGGAATAATTTAATATGGTTCGATTTATATAATTTCATATTATATTATAATTAATCCTAGTCTTTACTTGATCGCTTTGATTGCTAAACAAACTTTGATTAGTCATGTAGTATGTGGTATCTAGATGCCTCATGAGTCATGATGATTCATCTCATCAGATACATTTGATGTGATTTTCTATCATTCTATTAGGAACGTATTTCAGCATTTTCAGTTTATTGTCGATATGTGATCATGATCCACCATTTGACATCTTATGCATCGTATATATTAGTTGTATTTTCATATTTATGTAGGAATGTGTTTATTTGACGTTGTTGTTGCTTTAGAAGTTAAAATTTTTGAAAAAATGGCTTTTTTGTATTTTTATGAGGTTTTACGACATTTTCCAATATTTTTTGATATTGTCGATAAGCTACATTTTGGACCCTCGACGATATATTCACAGAAACAATATATATAACTTTGCATGGGACAACATTTACTTTTCTAGGAATATACACCCAGTATAGAAGACCTCAAACAATGCATCCTTACTCTAAATACCTCGAGGTGAAATATGCCTCCATGTATGTAACAATGGATTAAACATTGTGTCCTTACTTCCAAAATTTCTTCCCAAAGGGGAAACATGCCTCCAAAATATGTGTAATATGCCTTGAATAATGTCTACTACCCCTAGAGGACTACTTTTAGCCATACAAATGCTTCTAGCTCCACATGACACCTTTCTAAGAGGGGTGTTCTTCCATTGGCTTCTTTTCCTGCCACATTTCAATGTCTGGACCTCAAATAAGGTAGGGCGTTTTCTCCTTGTGTTATTTTTGACCCTGGCCTTCCCATACATATTTGGACACCCCTTGAAGTATGACATTCATATTCTAGGGCTTGCTTATTCTTCACATCCTCCATCCATGTGGTTTGGGGCTCTGTGTTCAGACAAGGAAGAAGGCTCCTCATCAATTATGCAACAAAAAATAATGTAAGCCATATAACCATGGCTCTAAATTGGTGTCAAGTGTGCCCAAATGGAATCGCCTAGTGAAATGTGCCTTCAAAAAATTCGTCATCAAGCCAACCATACTGCTACATCCTTCTTCTTCCGTAGATAATGAAAAATGGCTGGGCAAAATAGAACAAGGTGCATCGCCTCCAAGTCTCTTCCCAAAACCTGTAGTTGCCACTAACTCCAAAGATCTTCTATTATGTTGGTGAGATAAGAAACCCCACGAAAATGATGATTAAGACTAGGATTTTTAGGCAGTAACAACTAATAAGAAATACTGCCCAAATATCTCACTTGTGGTGCAAATCTTGGTTCCTCCGAGTATAAGACCATTGTCACCATATACTTGAGGTTTTTATTTGACCTTGACTAAGACTCGAAAATCAATATTTTGCAGAGAGGGTTACTCTTGTCTCCTCAATCTTGGTAATTTTTCCTTTTTATGAGCTAGCCCTTCGAGGCCATTTCGCTTGTTCGATGATCCTTTTGAATCATTATATGGTGTCTTTTTTATTATATGTAAGGAATTGTCTTGATTTATTGTTTCCATTAACTACAAAGTCTTAACCTCTTATGTAAATGGTTGAGTCTAAATGTTCTACTTGAAGTGCAAATTTCGAAGCATTGTTGCTTATTAAATTCAAACTCTA
This sequence comes from Pseudotsuga menziesii, assembly GCA_001517045.1. NCBI lineage: Eukaryota > Viridiplantae > Streptophyta > Pinopsida > Pinales > Pinaceae > Pseudotsuga > Pseudotsuga menziesii. The sequence goes on along the minus strand of LPNX010206907.1, from coordinate 328,238 downwards.
AGCATCACATTAAACTTTGTTAGTCATTATTTGTCTATAAAGCTCCTATGAATTGGCACTGGTTAACAAATATATTCTATGGTTGACATTGAATTTGCTTTATTGTTGGATGGTGTATTATGTACAATTTGCTTTCATGAAATTGGATTGCTATGTTTATAAAATTGTTTAAACATGAATGCGCAGGAATTAAGAAATTGTGAAAGGCAGATTGGCGTACGACTGAGGCAAATAACTGGAACTCAAGAACAAGTAAGGTAAAGAAAAGATCACTCATTCTATATTTATGTCACTTTATTAATAATTCTTAGAAAATTTGTGTATAGTTATCTATGTTGATGATGGCTTCCATAAGTTATGGAGTTTAGAAGGGTATAGAGAGATTAGAAGATAAGATAAGATAATTTTATTAATGTTCACTAATGACCACAAAGTAGGTCAACGGGACTGCCGGTTACAATGATGTTCGAGCATGTGGGAGGATTAAACTATCATGTTCTCTACTGGGAGAAATACAATACAAGAAGTAAAGTAGAAGAGTAGAGAAGTAAAAGTGTACAAGACGAGGTGGGATGTAGCATGGGAGAGCTCTCGTCCCGATCTCAACACTGTAACCCTGCCCAGGGGTGAAAAAGCTCCGGTGGGCATGATCCGGGAGCCAAAACGACCAAGGATGGTCTAGTACTCCTAACATGCAAGGCCGAAAGAGGAAAATTGAGGGAAGTGCAATAGTGTCTGCTATCCTAAATAGGAGCTGGTGGGTGCAGGGCTTCCTCTAGAGTGATGTCAGTGAGGTTTGGAGGCTCCTGAGAGCCTCCCGAGGGGAGGTCTGGTACGAAGTTGTTGCTGAGATCTTGTGGGTCAAGAACCATAAACCTTTGTTGATCTGGGAGCTGGATCGATATCTTGGTTAGTAGATCTCTTGGTGCCCCTGGAAGGTGGTAGCACGCTGAAAAATGATGTGATCCTCTGTGTGGTATTTGGTCTGTTGAGAGGTTGGAGGACCTGCGCTCTGAGCCTGAGAGCCTCCTGAATATAAAGTGCTAAACATCTCTGATCGATGTATCTGAAGAAGGTGGCTAGAGTTTGAGGCCCCCTAAACAAGAGTGGAAGCGTCCTCTGATCTCGTAGTATATAGGGCATCTGAAGATAAAAATTGACTCGATTTCCACTTCTTGTAGATGACATAGCCTAGATCCTATTCAATCTATCAATCTAGTGGTCTGTCTCTACCCGGAGTTTGTGGGATCCTACTTTGAATTGTCCGAGAGGGATCCGAAGAGCATGCATCCAATGGCAAAGTGTGTATTGGGGTCGAACAATGAGCCCGTCTTTGATCTCCAAGAAGTGTTCAGCATAAAAAGCCATCTTTGGACGCAATCCTCCCGGAGGATTGACCCAAGTAGCCTGGATGAATTGCTTGTAGACATCCTCTCTGATTATCTTATTTAAATCCTCTCAGGTAGGTAGAAGGTGATCAGGGGCATCTACAGAGTACTCAAACGGGGGGAGATGATCTAACTGGATCCCCACTGGAGTAAGAAGGCCCCTGCTAGAATGGGTAGCGAGGGCAATGGTCTCAGCAGAGTAATCGGCTAGATAAGGGTACCTGTCTCGACCTTTTGACGAGTCGGTTAACCCCTCGATCTGATGCAGGAAGGAAACCAATTTGAAGACCGTCTCGAGACGGAAGGGCTAGGCCCCAAACTCAGCTAGGATGATGTGTTGCGACATTGTCTACTTACATCTGATGATACGCTGGAGAAGAAGGATGTGGACTCTCTCAGCTGAGGCCCAATTCGACTCAAGTAGAGAGGGCCCCAAAATTTTTGATCCATATAAAACAGTGGGACAGATCAAGGTATTTAATAGGTCCATCTTGGATGAGATATCTTGAAAGTGGTGGCGAAAACACTGTCTCTCAAGAAGGGCTAGGGACCCAGAGTTGTTAATTCGAGGCTGAAGAGTTGGTTGTAGACTGAAGCGGGGGCTAGAAAACTACTCTCCCAAAAAAGTGTAAGTACTGGTGATCTCGACTTCCTCCCACTTGAATAAGAAACGGAGGCCCGAGGTTTTCTTAACCCCATTGAAGATCATAACCTTTGTTTTGCTCAAATTCACAGTCAGCTTTCGAAGTTTGCAGAGCAGGGCCAAGGCATCAAGCTATCTCTGCAGACTTTCTGTGGAAGAAGATAAGAGTACTATATCGCCAGTGAAAAGTAGAATAGAGATCAGGACCTGGTGGAGGAGGCACCCATCTGATTCCTGGGTATGCTCGTGGAGAAAGGCCTCCAACTCATCTATGTAGATTCCAAATAGGGTCGGAGAAAGTGGGCAACCTTGTTTCACCCTAATGGTGCTGCGGATGAACTGAGATAATCCTCGAGCTGTGCAAAGGCGGCCATGAACCGACTCGTAAAGGCGCATAATAGCTGTCAACAAGATCGTCGAGATGCCGATGTCTCTGAGTCGCTGCAATAAATCCTTTCTCGGAACTGAGTCGAAAGTTTTCCGGAAGTCTATTAAGCAGTAGTAGATTTTCGAGCAGCGGTGGCGTGCCTCCTCAATCACGACTCAGAGAGTAAAAATGTGGTCGTTAGTCTGATGTGCTGGTCTGAACCCTGCTTGACCTCGGGCTCTAAGATTTCTTTGTTCAAAGCCGCTGGAAAGCTTCATATGGAGAACGGTGGCATATAACTTTGAGAACGTGTGGCCAACCATGATCGTTCTGTAGTTGTTGGGATCAAAAGTGGCGCCTGACTTGTGAATCGGATAGATGATATGCTGTGACCATACTGGTGGAAATCCTTTACGCACCACGTGATTGAAGAGATAAGCCAGGTAGCTAACCAGAAGTCGGAGGCCATACTTGAAGAACTTTGGTTGGTATCCTTCCTCATCTGCTGATTTGTTGCTCCATATCATCCGGATGGCATCCGTGAGATTGTTGTTGGTGAAGAGGTGGCAAGAGGAAGGGGGGAAAGGAACCTGAATGTTAGCATGGTCGGGAATGTCATAGAGATTGGAGTTGTGGGAAAACATGGAAGCAGGGTTGAGGTCGGAAAAGAGAGGGGAGCGTCGGGAGAGGATGGTACACCAGAAGTGTTTGGGGGAATGGCCGAGGAGGGTTGAGAGTTCCTGTCTTCTCTGAGAGACAAAATGTTGTTTCTTGTGACGAAGGAGGCGTGGTAAGATCTTTGAATGTCGGGTTAAGTAGAACGAGAGTGGAGGAAGGCATAACAGAGTTCTCGGTGGAGGGTTTTGCACTCCTTGCCGTACCATTTGTTTATCGGAGAAGAGCTAGGTTTAGGGGTGGTAGGGGAGGTGCGAGTGGAGTGGGGAAGCCATTAAGTGCAGCCTCCCAGATTGTAGACGAGGGGCATTGGTACTTAGAAGAGGCCGAGTTAAGTGAGGAGAAATGGACTTCAGGAGGAAGGGTTTGGCAGAGCTGTTAGGAAGATGTCGGGGTCGCCTTCGTCGAAGCGAAAGGTGGTCTGAGGTGGGGAGGGGTGGCTCTGCGGGGAGGGAGGGGTTGGGAGAGGGGGGTCAGCATGGAGGGAGAGAGAAAGAAGTGCATGGTCGACCAGAGGGATGGGAGAGATGGAGAGGTCTCAAATGAAAGGGAGCAAATTATGGTTGGATAGAACATAATTCACCACTCTAGCCCCACTCCCATGTGGCCGGCACGTGAAAAAGTGAGAGTCCGAGAAGCATGGGAGGTCGTTCAGGATAAGAAACTCATGGGATTCCCCTAACTGCAAGAGATGTTTTCCATATGCTGTAGTGGGCCCCAAGGCATCATCTGAAGTCCGGTGGAGACCTACCGAGATCGGATCAAGTCCTTCGGTACAGAAGACATCTTCAAATCGGTCATGGAGAAGGATCTGGAGGTCTCTAGTGAGAGTATTAAAATCTCCCATAAGTATGACCTCCACGTTAGCAGAATACTGGGTGATGCCATTATACAAGTCTATAAGAGGGTCCTCGTCAGCTCCATTGTGGATGGCAAAGGGCAAGGAAGCAGGTGGGAAATAACAAACTGCGAAGTAGACGTGTCTCAGGGGGGAGATCTTTGTTCTGACTCGAATCCACATATATCTGGCGTACTCATCGGTAGCCATCAAAGAGACCCTCTTCCGGAGAGAATCTCTAACCAGGCAAGCGACTCCTCCTGATCTCCTGAGTCCACCAGAACTCCTTGTTTCTTGTCTGCAGACTGAAAACTAGTGGTAACCTGTGATGTCCAGGAGAGGCCCCACAGGGCTGCATGAGTCTCGGTCACGAAAAGAATATCAACCGATGCGAGTCCATCATAGAGGAGACCTGGTGATGACCAGAAAGACCCATTTCCATTCCAGCAGTGGACAATGATGCTTGTTCCCTGACGTCTCTCCAGTCGGACTCGTCATTTAGAGCTTCCTATTCGAGGCGTCCACCTTGGGGGGATAGAGTCCCGAATAACCGCCCATTTTCCTGCCTTTCTTGCTGCTGCGACTTGTTCCCTTGACTGTTTAAGCTCTGCAACCTACGCTTTGGTGAGGTCCTCATCGAGGAATATCCTGTTTGGGAGTGAGAACAATTTTCGTTTAGCTATAAGGGCACAGAGTCTATCTGTTGCATTTCGGAATCTAATGAAGAGGGTGGAGTCGTGGCCCAGCCAGGCTCTGTCCAAGGTTATATCTGATACGCCAAGGGTATCCCGCAAGAATCCGACTCCCACCTCCATAGGGTCTGAAGAAGGAAGAGGTTGAGGGAGGCCCCTTACTTTCAGATTCAATTCCCTTGCTTGTCTGGTCCGTTCTTCGACTAGTTTAGCTTGTATGAGCTCCTCGACTACTGTGAAAGGGCAAGTGTTTTTGTCTTTCCCTCGAACTACCTGTGCCCATGAGTTAATGTGTGATTTTGTTTCCTGTTTGAAGGAGGCCTGTTGGGATCTGATTTCCTCCTGCTTGGTCTTGAGGTCTCAGATTTCAGCGTGAAGAGCTTCATTTGGGAGGTGGGAAGATTCCTGTTCCTTGCTCTCTTGTATCATCTTCTTGAGGGATAGGTTGTCCCCCTCAACCACCGAAATTCTAGCAGCAAGAGAGCCCACCTCCGTGCGGAGTCTACTATTTTTGGATTCGAGAGATTCCAATTTCCTTAACTCCTATTAAACTTGGGACGTCCAAAACGCGAAGTTTGATTCCAATGCAATGTCCCCGGGATTTGTAGGATTCTGGGTTACCTTGGCATTGCTTGAGGTATCTGAATTGCCCTCTGTCATTGAAGTCCTAGGCGAGGGTTTTGGAAAGTTTGTTTGTCTCTGTGTCTTCTTTTTGGTCCTCCATGTGCTGAAAACCCACGTCGGGGAGAGGAGGGGTTGGGCTGGAAGTTGAAGGGACACAAAGGTGGGGGTGAGCAGGGTTGTGGGAAGGGAGGCTGTGGGCGTAGGGTCGTGGGTAGAGGTTCACGCAGAGGGTTGTGCGGGGAAGCTGTGGATTAGAGGGATCGCGAGTTGGGAGGCTCGTGGGAAGAGAGGGGGTTGCACGAGCAGGAGAGGCCGCGCGCGGGCAGGTGGTTGCGGGTTGCGGGCAAGGGAAGAACCGCGCGAGCAAGATATGCGCGGAGGAGTAGACGGTGCATGCGGGGCGAGAGAGAAGGCACGATCGAGGACTGTGGGCCGTGCGTAGGGAGGCTGCGAGGCCGTGTGCAGAGACACGTGGGGCAGAGCCTCGTGCGAGAAGAGGTGTCGCGCGGGAGAGAGGAGAGTAGAGGCGCAGGAGGCCGCGAGGTGCATGCAAGGGCGCATGAGGGCGGAGGGCGAAGACGTGGAGAGCAGAGGTTATGCCCCAGTCACGACATAGTCACATCAGCAATTATAAGAAATTGGTATTTAGACCATGGACGTTTAAGTAGTGTTGAAAAACTATGCGTGACGAATAACATGTCTAGGTTGAAGTGTAAGAGTTTGATTCAAAAAGTAGACAAAAACCTTGTAAAAAATGATAAAGGATGTCTATTGGTCATCACTAGCACATTAATTAGCCTAAGGGTTGACTCAACTAGTTGTTGGCAATGTTTTGGGCATTTGGCTAGTTCCATGCTTGCATGTGTCTAGTTCAAATTCACTTGGGTTAGTTACAGTGGTCTACGCCAATTGTCTTACTAGGGATGCCCTTTTTACTAATAGAGTGCCCTTAGCTAGGAATCATTGGCAATTTTTACCACAAAGAGTAGAAAGTAAACAATGAGATATGCTCATTCTCAAAAATAGACTTAGCCTGACTTTCCCAAGGATGAATAAAGATGAAGTCTGCAAGCAATGCCAAATACCAGAGAAAGTAGTATGAAAACGACCATCCAAACATTGTCGTGTGCTGATGTAACTTGTCCTGAAAAAGAGTTGAATACTAATCCTCCACATGACTCTAACAATGCTTGTTAAACAAAAGCTCTGAGAATATATGCTTCATGGTCTCCAAGTGATGACAAATCAGACATAAGCCATCTAAGAGCCTACTCTTAGCCAACCGGACCTTGGATGGGATTATTACAAAAGCTAGATAAATACATGAGAGAGATACACACATTAACACACTGTAATATTATGAGTAACTGGTGCAATTATTACATAGTAGTTTACCTCGTATTTGGTTACTCATGGAGCAAATCATTTCCGCTCATGAATGTGGGATAGATTGTCTTTACAGAAAAAGGTACAAAAGCATTGCTAAGTCAAAAAGTGACTTTTATTATAATGTGTAAGCCTTATATCCTAAGAGGGATCCCTTGATAAATTACCAACCTAGCAAAAATCTGCAACATATAAGGGAGCTAAACATACCACGTACTGTAAAGTTGAAGCACCCAGTTCTCCTCGACATCAGTGAACTGCTATAGTGTATTGAGAACTGGAGATAATGGATGTCACTGATGAAAGACAGAATGCAAACATCTATAGCAATACTGAATAAGTGGGTGACCAAGATTCCATCTCCAATATCTCCAAACGGATCGAGCATCCCAATATTCATCTTGAATAACTCAAACTTTAGAATAAGGCTCCTCAACTCCATAATAGAAAGATCATCAGTGCAAAGCAATTTGTACTCCTGAGCAAGAGTGCCAATCCTTCCAACCACAAGACTAAGAGTCCTGCATCTCTCCAAAAGAAAGTGTCATTCTTGTTCAATATTTGAGCCTAAAAACTAGGCATCTCTACAACACAGGACCCCTGAACTAGCCAGCTCCAAATGGGCCGAATGGCTAGATCCCACCCTCTGAAAATGTTTGTAATTTTCCTCAGAGCCATTTTCCGAGTTTGGGAGATCTTGTCAGTTCTGATATTATTTTAATGATGAACTGATTTAAAGAGCAGAAAATCATTATGACTATGTTGGATCTATTTTATTGATTTTTGCTTCTGCTGAAATTTTATCAGTTAAATTATTCCAGTAGTGTAAGAAATCTCAGATCTGAAATATTACCTAGGCACGGGTTTAAGAGAAATTAACAGGGTATCAAAGCTCTTGCTCTGAAGGGAAAGCAGGTCCAAGTGTTTTGAGTGCAGATCTATCAGATCCAGGGGTCTAATCAGCAGATCCAACGAGTGTTCAAGCTCACACCAGTTTTATACATTAGATCCAGATATGGCATCAAACAGTCTCTGTTTCGAAGACAAGTTGGATGGGGGAGGTAATTTCTTGTCATGGAAGGCAAACGTTGCATTGTTCCTAAAGGAGCATGAGATCTGGTATATTGTGGATAAGACTATGACTATACCTAGAGATGAAGCACTCAAGGCAGTACATAAGAAGAGGGAGATAAAATCCCAAAGACTGATCCTAGATGTAATAAAGGATAGCCTGATCCCGCATGTGCAGAAAAGACAAAGGAAAAAGACATGTTTGATGCCCTAGTTAGTATCTTTCAGAGTGATAACCTGAATAGAAAAATGATTATGAGGAATAAGCTCAAAGATGTCCTGATGTCCAAATCAGGCAATGCTACCAGCTACTTGATGAGGATTGCTAAGATCAGTGACCAACTTGCAACTGTTGTGGAAAAAATAGTTGATGCAGAACTTGCGCATGTGGCATTGAATGGTTTCCTTAAGCCTTGGTAACCATTCGTGGAGGGGATATGTGCATGGGAGAACATTCCAGACTGGTAGAGACTATGGGATGACTGCATTCAGGAGGAGACTCAAGGAGTCCAAATCGAACCAACGAGGATGAAATAATGAAAACTTGGCTGTTTGTCAGGAAAACAAGAAAAGGCATGTTATCACATATATAGTAGCCGGGCTACCATATTCTATTTTTCAGATACAATACATTTTTGGGCCAGATCTCTTACATATGAGATGCTGAGATGAGCAGTTTTGACGGATCATTATTGTATTAGTGGACTATTGTACTCTCCCATGTCAGGATTGAGTCTCAGGACACTCAGGTTTGAGGACTACTGTAGCCATTTAGTCATTTATAGAGCAGTTATTGATGCCCAGTTTTATATCAGCACTTTCTCATTGGACAGATGGTGGTTCATATGGATTATATGCGTGATTATGACTCAGCTTGTATTATATTGTGTTATGGTTATCATTGCTCTTATATTCATCTTTGTGATATGTATTAACATGTAGTGTCATGATCTGGCGGTCATAATTATATGGACTTGGATGTATTTGTATTATGTATTGATGTCCCTACTTAGACTTGGAAGTTCCTGATCTATACTCATTGGTTTTACCCTCCTTAGGGAGAATAGAGGTAGTCATTCCCACCATTGTTTTGGCTTGCTAGTGTTGGCTTCATCTTTCACTGTCTCCACCCATCCATTACCTTCTAGTTTTGTTTCTAACCCGACTTACTACTTGACTTATGGCATGGAGGACCTTTTCCTCGCTAGAACCTTTGTTGGACAAGCCTCCCTGTTTATATTGTGTCTCGGCTCCGAGTTGGTGACAGAACTTGCCTTTGGTGAGTTGGATTGTATGCCTAAATCATTCTGGTCGGTTGTCTTGATGTTTGGCACTGTGCAGAACTCCCCTTGGTAACTTGAGATGTTGTTGGCTAAAACTGAAAGCTCATGTACTACTTATATTGGAAATACTATATATGCGCCCATGGAAAATGAAATTGCTAAACTATGTTTCTTAACATATGTAAAGAGGGCAAGAGCAATGAAATGCTAAAATACCCCTTGAAAAAAGTATAAGAAAATGTCCAAAAAAGCAATGGTTAAAAATATGCTATATCCAAATATTGCTGACCTTATAAAATAAATATGTCCTGGATGAAAGCTGCGATTAGCTGTGCCTTTAAGCACTGGTGAAGTCCCAAAGGGTCATATAGGCCAAAAAGACCATGGAAATAAAATTTGATGATCCTAATGAAACTGGATCAAGCTTGATGTAGTCATGATGCCTAAGTTGAATAAGCACTCTCTAAATAATTCAACCATTTGTGAGGCACTGCCATTCCCTGTGTTGTTGTTTGTCCAGCATTAGTTATAGTGAGTATTCCCTTTCCATATCCAAAATGTCATGATGTTAAGTAGGAAGTCATCCTTTGCCTTAGCCTTGTCAATTTCATCCTTCACCCTTCACTAGCAAATTGGCTACAACTATGAAGTGAGTATAGTCCTGAAAGTCTAGTCTGAGTAATAATAAATCAAGCCTTATATATGTATTGGTTGATGTACCGCCAGTGAAATGATTGATACTTGTTGTGATTGTTGCTTGAATGAGTTGTAGAGCATGTCTTAGCCTTTTAACACTTGCAGCAGATGGATGATAGTCTGAGTTAGTATTGGTGCCTGATAATTTACAGATGGTTATATTGTTTATTGGATATGGTTGACGATCAGATAGAGACCTGTGAGGGGTATGAGTATACACCTTAGATGGATTTGGACTCTTCGAGTCTAATGAGACAGTTTATTTCCAGTTCTGGGCACTTGTAGATATAATCAGGCTCATTCTGCCTCTCTGATGCAGTTTTTCTTCACAGGTTGATATGTTTGAGCAGGGAGACATTTCAATTGGATATCCTAGGGCGTTGCATGGGCATAAGGGGTGCAGCCACTTGTTCGTACCATAGTACCCCCATCCTAGAGAGCCTGGTGGGCTCAGTTTGACAGCGCAGGAACCCTAGGAGGTTGTTTTGGCAGGTTCACGTTTCCCGAGGCAGATTAAAAAATGATTAAATGGCTATTGAAGAAATCGATTTGGGCTACTGAGGCAAGGAAATGACATGGGATGAGTCATAATGATGAGAGTGATGTCCTCCACACCTTCGCCAGCAGTTGCAGCACCTGATTGGGCCCACACCTATTTTTGGGCATTTTTATATTATTTTCTGGAGCTTTTGGGAGGCTCATGATTTCATCAAGGAGGCACAAAGTCAAAGAATTAAAATATTATATTATTTTATTGTGCCATGGGGACACCTAGATGTTGACACTGAGAGGGGGGGTGAATCAGTGTAAAGCAATTTTCCAACCTTTTCTAGCTTGTCACGATTAACTACAAATACATCATTCCATTACTCTACCATAATATCATAAATATCTTTCATATCATCATTCAGATAGCATAAGCATTTAGATCATCAGGAACCATAACACAAAAACACAACACAATATAATTTTGTAATCTGTTTGTATTATTTTTGGTCCGGCTACAACCATTAGGCAAAATCAACACCTACTGATACATAGAGCACCTACTCTGCATCCAGGACCTTGCCTGGTTTTCTTAGACCCTGCTAAGAAGAGTTTGAGGTATCCTAACCTCAAAAGCAAGACAAGCTTGCTTTTACAATTAAAGCTCAATCTGTTCCTTCAATCTGTTCTGCTCATCACTCTTAACTCTGCTGTACCATTGCTCACTGCTACTCCATTTATCTCTGCTCATCTTTGCTGCTCATCATCTTGGCTCATCATCCCTGCTGCTCACATCATCATTTTGTCAGCCACATCATTCTGATCATAACCATGCATACATCATGCTGCTGTCAGCGTCATCCAACAATCATCATATTAATCTGCTCTTGTGCTTTATCTTTCTTTACTGCTGCTCATAGTCAAATTCAACCTTGACCTTGACTGGTTATTATCTCAGAGATCACATCAATTCAGACTGTGTTTTACTAGCAGGTTGTGTACTTGGTCTCCGGAGCTTGGAGAAACTCTACTCCATGGTGTCTGCAACCCTTTATAAAGGTTGTCATTCATCAACATTCAAGACTGTGTGTCAACTTCTTCAAGGCACCGTCAAAAACACTGTCAAACATCAAAGCATCTGAACTGTTCATCCTTCATTAGCAGCTTTGACTGTGTGTATGCTTCGAAAGAACTCAATCATAAGTCTAAACTTGGACAGTGTATTCTTGCAGACTTGATCTCCATCTAAGCAGACAAACTCTACTCACCACACCTCTTTCCTTGCATCCAAACATCAAAACATATGTCAAACTGGAACTGTGTATAAAGACTGAGTATGTGCTTCTAAAGATCAGACTGTGTAGTCTTCAAACAACAAAAACTTTAGGACTGTTCATCTCTGTCATTGTCCAGCTAGGGCATCACCACTGTTGTCAAAGGTCTGTTAACCAAGTCATAATCACATCATTAGAATAGGATGACAATCAATTGGATGAACCTTTAACCTCTGCTAGAATCAGCCTTCACAAGAGTGACTGAAGTTGACTATTGCTACAGTTGTGACATTTACAAGGTACTGGGACAGGCTGCTGGCTCTCCAAGACTTAGTTCTTGAACCTTCCTCTCATCAGCTCGGAACTGTGGCAGTAAGTTTCACTGTGCTTATCAGCTTGTCAATTGCCTTCTCAAGATCTTTCCTAGCACATTACCACTGCGCATTGCACAATACAAATGCTCATGTCTTCTGGAGTCTCCTCATGTCATTTGTCTTGTCAATATTTATGTCAATCTGATCAATTCCTGCTCATCAGTATGTCTTCAAGAGTCCTGTACTTGTCAACATCTCAAAAGAGATCTTCTCAAAGAATACCACAGTCATGAACCAGCCTTAAAGGTTCCCACAGTAGTCACAACCACAGTTCAGTCCATAAGTCTATTACTTTGGTTGTCTGCATAAAATCAAAGCTTATAGTCTTCAATCAAAAGAGGCTTGAAGTCATAGCAAAGTGCAGTCATAAGAGAGGTAAGATCCTGTGAAAATAACATTTTACAATTAGCCCAAATTTGATCATCTCTTGCACCTTAGGTACAGTTGCTGCCTCAATACATTCTCTTCACTCGAAACTTGGAAAGAGCTTCATTTAGACTATGATTGCTTTAGAGGACTGTATATACTCGAAACTCAGAAAAAGCAAAGACTTAAAAACTTTTCTTCTGCTGCTCTTTTCTTCTGTTGTTGCCGCTTCAGTATCCTTTCTTCACCCAATAATCTAGGAGTTTCTTCATCACTAAATTTTACTTTCATACCAAAAAAAAACTACATCACCACTTCTTCACTTAATCTAGGCTGCTTACAAATGTATTCAGAAGAGAGCTGTAAGTGACTGCCTGGAGGTTTGGGTCCCTTCTACAAGCCCTAGCAGGGCTGCGGCCTGCCTGGGAGAGGCCCTAATGACTGCTACTTCTTCGTTGAGCTGTTGCAAGAACTTTAGTTACTGCAATCACTGTTTTTGAATAATAAACAATTCCCCTTCACAAAAATGCACAGCCAATAAAGGGTCTACGATCAGCTTGCTTGTGGAGTCTCAATAACTCATAAAAAGCAGTCTCAATGTCACACAAAGAATTGACTGATACTCCACGAAATATGTCCTGTAGCTAGCAATTTCTTAGAGAGAAAGACAGCCACAAAAAGATTTCCACGCTGCTGGTAAAAAAAATTTCCTGTGTCTAGCGAGCTGTACCTCGGTAAAAAAAAAAAAAAAATCCTTCCCTGCTGCCACGAGATTCTCCTTTGTGATCTACGGCTGCCTCAGAGAATACTCCACCAAAGTTTTCATGACAAATGAGAACACGTGAGGGGTCTATTTATACAAATTTTAAACCAAATTTTTGGGGCCGACATGAATTTAAATATAATTTTTTATGAATTTTTTTTTATGGGCTGACTTGTAGATGTTTTGTGTGAGCCGACTTCTAAAATTTTATTGGGCCGACATAAAATTATTATGGAGCCGACCTGAGATTCGTGAAGGCAATATTCCAACCCAAAACTGAAGTGAATATCCTACTTATTTAGTTGTTGGCAGCTACAGGATTCATGGTATTATTACAGCATACTTGAAGTTTGTATCAAGTTGTCCACCCATCACCTACAACACTGGGAGATTTCATTCATAGATGTAAAAGGCTTATATTTCCAGATCTGTACCACTCGATTTACAGGCCAACACCTACAACTGTTCAAGTCTGGTTGAAATCTATATATATAAGATGCAAGTTCAAATTCATAGTCTCTCAAACGAAGGAAAAAAAGCTCGTTGATCTCAGGCAAATTTTGGACTAAAGTAAAGACCTCCTTCACAATAACGGTTTTTGCAGCAGTTGACTGAGTTCGAATTAATGGTGGTCTGAGAGAGTAAACAGTCCAAAGTTACATGCTCCTTTTGGTCAAATTTTTGGGTTTCTCCTCATTTCAACAGTCCCGAATTTGATTTGTGACAGACCTAGCAAGTTTGAAGCCTTCTACAGTAGACTACACTATGATGATGACCTACTGCAGTATGCACAGTTTGAGTGATGCACAGTCCATAGTCTGATGTGTAAGACACAGTCACAAAGTTCTGAAGAATGACATACACAGTGTACTGTCCCAAGGTTTGATCACTTGAGCAGTAGGTGTTTGAGAAGACTTGTTGATCAAGTTGTGATAATGACATCAGGTCCATGTTGGCATCAATGACAATTTCATCAACAATCTTCCCCTTTGTCATTGATGACAACAACTCATGCTCCCCCTATGAGCATGCTCCCCTTTTGTCTTCATCTCTCCCCCTTTGGCATCAATGGCAAATGGTGTCCACATACCTGTCTCTGAAATCTCTGATCACTGTTGACTGCTCACTGGTTTTTGCTCCCCTTGTCAATATGCACGATCCTAGGACCTATCTGTATGCCTGGAGTAACCATCCTTTCTCCTTTGAGTTCATTCTCCAGCCTCATGAACTCAAGGTGTGTTAAGATCTTTGAGAGACCTTACACTTGGCTTGCCATATGGCAGCCATCCTCCTTGCTCTGATCAACTTCTCCTTTCTGCAACTGCTCGGTCTTCCTTATCCATACTTGCTTCTTGACATCTGTCCTTTGAGCATCTGTTCCTTCATTGTCCTTGCTGGTTTTCTTGGCTGAGCTATATGTTAGTCTTCTCATATCATTCCAACAGTTTTGTGCTTTGTGCCCAAATTTGTTGCATGACCAGCACCTAACTGAGTTGTTGGAGCTTCCAATACTTCCTTGATCCACTTCATTTCTCCATGCTTGAGCATATCCCTGATTGTAGGCATTTGTCTTTTGATCTTCAAATCTTCTTGCTGATATGTATGAGGTACTTCTTCTTGGTTGACTTCTTTGACTGGCACATTCATGGGCTTTGTGTCCAAACCCACTGCAGGTGTAGCACCTCAATGTGTGACATGTGGCAGCAACATGTCCGACTTGATTGCATGTCCAACATCTAACTGAGTCATTGGGGCTTCCAGCCCTTCTCCTTCCATAGAACCTACAATCCATAGCCTTATGACCAAAGTTAGAACAATAATAACAATAACCATTGAAGCCATTTTCATACCTGGGTCTTGCAGTTGCTTCCTTTATGAAGTTGCTTTGATGAACAGACCTAACTCCTTGTTTCATTTTTGAACTTCCAAACTCCTTGTTGTCATGTGCAGGTGCCTTGGGAGCAGCTTTGGACGTTGATGGACCTGCTTCTGGAGTCTTCAGAGACCAAGTGTCATCTTCAAGTTTTTCTTTGTTCTTCTTGTAACCAAGACTAGTTTTGTCGAGTGGAGATCTTTGGCAATCGAAGATCTTATCTAGGATAATTGAACTGTCCTGGAGCTTGACCAAGGCTTCATTTTTCTTACCTTTCTTCCTGAGACCAACTACCTCCATTTCCAGCTTCTGGACTGTTTCCTCCTTTTCTTCTAGCTGTCTTTTCAAGATTTCTTCTGTCCTCTTGGCTTCCTCCAGCTGAGTCTTCAAGTCATGATTTACCTCTCTTGCTTCTTCAAGTATTTTTGAATCTTTATCATGGTTCTTTTGTTCTAGGGTTAGATCAATCAAATCAATCTTTAGCTGTTCCTTTTCTACTTCCTTTTCCTTCAGCAATTTCAGCCAACCTACTCCTTCATACTTAAGTTTCTTAAGCAACTCCTTTAGTTCAACATTCTGCTTTTGGAGATTATCCATATAATCAAAAGTTGTTGTCCTAAACATCTTGTAATCAGATTGATTAAGATCAACTTTGTTCAAGAACCAATCAACTCTGAGATCTATGTTGCATACATAGTTTATAATTCTATGTTTAGCTTTCAACATTGCTTCATCATCATCTACAAGAACCTTCTCAATTTCATCACACAAGCTATCATAATCACAAGAGTCCATACCTTTACTAGAGTCCTCTTCCTGTTTATCTTCTTCTTGATTTAGCTCTTCTGGGGACTTGTCTTCTGATTTCTGATCTGTCTTTTTGGGTTCTGGTCTTGCCTTCTGATACTCACTCTCCAGTTTGAACCATAGGTCTTTTGCCGAAGTATACTCTCCTACACTTTCCTTCACTGAGCTGGGAAGTCCATCCATAAGGAACTTCAAGGCTGTAGTGTTGTCCTTCTTTGCTTCCTTCTGTGCAGCTGATTTTCCTTTCTTGTTTGATGGAGCGGGTGGATTGATGACAATTTCCCAAATCCCAAACTTATTCAGATAAGCCTTCATTTTGCTCCTCCAACTGAAATAATCTGTAATATCTAGTACAGGCACGTCATTGCTTGATGACCCTTTCTTTCCCTCCATTGTGTCTAAGGATCTCCTTCAAGCTTGCTAGGCTTGTGACGAAGGTCGGCTCTGATACTAATTGTTGACACTGAGAGGGGAAGTGAATCAGCGTAAAGCAATTTTCCAACCTTTTCTAGCTTGTCACGATTAACTACAAATACATCATTCCATTACTCTACCATAATATCATAAATATCTTTCATATCATCATTCAGATATCGTAAGCATTTAGATCATCAGGAACCATAACACAAAAACACAACACAATATAATTTTGTAATCTGTTTGTATTATTTTTGGTCCGGCTACAACCGTTAGGCAAAATCAGCACCTACTGATACATAGAGCACCTACTCTGCATCCAGGACCCTGCCTGGTTTTCTTAGACCCTGCTAAGAAGAGTTTGAGGTATCCTAACCTCAAAAGCAAGACAAGCTTGCTTTTACAATTAAAGCTCAATCTGTTCCTTCAATCTGTTCTGCTCATCACTCTTAACTCTGCTGTACCATTGCTCACTGCTGCTCCATTTATCTCTGCTCATCTTTGCTGCTCATCATCTTGGCTCATCATCCTTGCTGCTCACATCATCATTTTGTCAGGCACATCATTCTGATCATAACCATGCATACATCATGCTGCTGTCAGCGTCATCCAACAATCATCATATCAATCTGCTCTTGTGCTTTATCTTTCTTTACTGCTGCTCATAGTCAAATTCAACCTTGGCCTTGACTGGTTATTATCTCAGAGATCACATCAATTCAAACTGTGTTTTACTAGCAGGTTGTGTACTTGGTCTCCGGGGCTTGGAGAAACTCTACTCCATGGTGTCTGCAACCCTTTATAAAGGTTGTCATTCATCAACATTCAAGACTGTGTGTCAACTTCTTCAAGGCACCGTCAAAAACACTGTGAAACATCAAAGCATCTAAACTGTTCATCCTTCATTAGCAGCTTTGACTGTGTGTATGCTTTGAAAGAACTCAATCATAAGTCTAAACTTGGACAGTGTATTCTTGCAGACTTGATCTCCATCTAAGCAGACAAACTCTACTCACCACACCTCTTTCCTTGCATCCAAACATCAAAACATATGTCAAACTGGAACTGTGTATAAAGACTGAGTATGTGCTTCTAAAGATCAGACTGTGTAGTCTTCAAACAACAAAAACTTTAGGACTGTTCATCTCTGTCATTGTCCAGCTAGGGCATCACCACTGTTGTCAAAGGTCTGTTAACCAAGTCATAATCACATCATTAGAATAGGATGACAATCAATTGGATGAACCTTTAACCTCTGCTAGAATCAGCCTTCACAAGAGTGACTGAAGTTGACTATTGCTACAGTTGTGACATTTACAAGGTAATGGGACAGGCTGCTGGCTCTCCAAGACTTAGTTCTTGAACCTTCCTCTCATCAGCTCGGAACTGTGGCAGTAAGTTTCATTGTGCTTATCAGCTTGTCAATTGCCTTCTCAAGATCTTTCCTAGCACATTACCACTGCTCACTGCACAATACAAATGCTCATGTCTTCTGGAGTCTCCTCATGTCATTTGTCTTGTCAATATTTATGTCAATCTGATCAACTCCTGCTCATCAGTATGTCTTCAAGAGTCCTGTACTTGTCAACATCTCAAAAGAGATCTTCTCAAAGAATACCACAGTCATGAACCAGCCTTAAAGGTTCCCATAGTAGTCACAACCATAGTTCAGTCCATAAGTCTATTACTTTGGTTGTCTGCATAAAATCAAAGCTTATAGTCTTCAATCAAAAGAGGCTTGAAGTCATAGCAAAGTGCAGTCATAAGAGAGGTAAGATCCTGTGAAAATAACATTTTACAATTAGCCCAAATTTGATCATCTCTTGCACCTCAGGTACAGTCGCTGCCTCAATACATTCTCTTCACTCGAAACTTGGAAAGAGCTTCATTTAGACTGTGATTGCTTTAGAGGACTGTATATACTCGAAACTCAGAAAAAGCAAAGACTTAAAAACTTTTCTTCTGCTGCTCTTTTCTTCTATTGTTGCCGCTTCAGTATCCTTTCTTCACCCGAAAATCTAGGAGTTTCTTCATCATTAAATTTTACTTTCATACCAAAAAAAAACTACATCACCACTTCTTCACTTAATCTAGGCTGCTTACAAATGTATTCAGAAGAGAGCTGTAAGTGACTGCCTGGAGGTTTGGGTCCCTTCTACAAGCCCTAGAAGGGTTGCGGCCTGCTTGGGAGAGGCCCTAATGACTGCTACTTCTTCGCTGAGCTGTTGCAAGAACTTTAGTTACTGCAATCACTGTTTTTGAATAATAAACAATTCCCCTTCACAAAAATGCACAGCCAATAAAGGGTCTACGATCAGCTTTCTTGTGGAGTCTCAAGAACTCATAAAAAGCAGTCTCAATGTCACACAAAGAATTGACTGATACTCCACGAGATATGTCCTGTAGCTAGCAATTTCTTAGAGAGAAAGACAGCCACAAAAAGATTTCCACGCTGCTGGTAAAAAAAATTTCCTGTGTCTAGCGAGTTGTACCTCAGTTAAAAAAAAAAAAATCCCTCTCTGCTGCCACGAGATTCTCCTTTCTGATCTACCGCTGCCTCAGAGAATACTCCACCAAAGTTTTCATGACAAATGAGAACACGTGAGGGGTCTATTTATACAAATTTTAAACCAAATTTTTGGGGCCGACATGAATTTAAATATAATTTTTTATGAATTGTTTTTTTATGGGCCAACTAACACCCTTAACGCTGAGCTAGATTCAGCCTCCTTGCCCTAGATTTGAAGAAATCAGGTTTTCACCCTCTCAGCCTCAATCATCAACTTTGACTTTTTCAGGATTTGACTTTTTCCAATTTTCTCTGAACCAAGTGTGTAGATCAGCTCCTCTTGGTCCCATTTTACCTTCAACGCTGAGCTGGTTGTTTGCTGGTGGCCCTCGATCTACAAATCTATCTCATCCAACCCTAGCTCTAGCCTTCCTTAACTAAATTCCTGCCTTAATTGAGCCATCCAGACCAAAACACTTAACTGGGTCCATACATCAGGGTCTACCCTAGGTGGGTTTACCTCAACGTTGGGTGTATATTGACTCCATTGCCCAATGCACGAAAGGCATTGATCTTCGATCCTTAGCGCTAGCCCCGAATTGACCTCTTCCCCTTTAAATTGGCTGTTCTTTGATGACTCAGACAATCACACCTGTTAACCTTTTCCATTGAGTCTGTCAGATAGGTACTAGATAGTCTCGACTTTTTTCCTGCCCATCCTGCTTCGGTTGCGTTTTCCAAGGCAGAGATCATCTTATGTAGTTGGTAGTACCAAAACCCTAGATCTAACCATTTCCCCCAAAGGTCATCCGATTACTGCTTTGGATCAACCAATATACTGATGAAGTCCTGATCCATCTACTGAATCCTACTGTAGATTTAGAGTTCTTGAACACCTTACACCTTACGTACCTCAAAGTTTGTTTTGATCGGATCTGGTGTATAGGTCTGATCTCCCCTATCGAGAGCAGATCTGGGTCTCCCCCATTGTTGTCTTGGACTCAGACAACATAAAGTGAAGACTGCCTTGATTGGCGTTACAACCATCTCTTTGAGAGTCTAGGCAGTCTGGGTTCCACCTCCTTAGTTGCTTGTTCCTCTACCATCCATCCTAGATCCATCTTGCACAGGCAACTACAAGGTTGGTGGTAACAAGGCAAAGGGAAAGGTTTCAAGAAAGGTAACAGTGAAAGAGAATCACACAAGCAGGGAAAGAAGAAAGACTTGAGCAAGCTCAAGTGCTTTTGTGTCACAAGCTCGGGCACTATGCATCTCAATGTTCGAAGAAGAAGAAGAGGAGTAAGCAAACAAGCGGCAAGTAGCAACATCAACAAAGACCCAGCTGTGTTAACTTGTAGCTAAGTTTGAAGATGATTTTTCTCTTGTTTCAAGCCTCTCCAGCAACACTATTGATAAGAGTGGCTGTTATTTAGATAGTGGTGCATCTCGTCACATGATCGAGGCATGAGAGTTGTTGCCTCCTTTCACGCACCTCGGGGGGATTTGGTGTGGTAGAAATCTTCAAGCCACTAGGTGCATCCTTGGGATCAAGTCTCGAGTTGAGATACTATTAGTCAACACTCAACTCCTCCATTTGGGCCAACTCCTAGCTAAGCCAAGGGGGGTGGTCCCTATAAAAGAATCTAAGTCTTTTAAGCTAAGAAAC
Organism: Pseudotsuga menziesii; assembly: GCA_001517045.1. NCBI lineage: Eukaryota > Viridiplantae > Streptophyta > Pinopsida > Pinales > Pinaceae > Pseudotsuga > Pseudotsuga menziesii. The sequence continues at coordinate 308,040 of LPNX010206907.1, read as the reverse complement.
AATGAAACTAGTCTAGGAGTTTAAAATGAATTAATGAGACAAGACTTGCAATGATTTAGATAACTTCAACAACATATGAAATTTAAGGCATTCACAACACGTTGATTAATTTAAGCAGAAAGTAAAGATTGTATACCAGTGCCGTGGAGTAAAATAATGTTGTAAAGGGAAATGTTGTGCAAGTGTATCTTGGTTAGTTTTATTTATTATGGATGAGATGGATTAAGGGGAAAAGGAGATTCTATATATACTCGAAAGTACTTGGGAATATGTCTGGATTTCAACTAATGTGGCTTCGCACAAGGATGTGTGGGCTAGATGGAGTTACAAGGGTCTGTCCAACACTACACCAAACAAGGGTGTAGCTCGACAGGGCCCCGCGGTCACTTTCTAGTTGTTCCCGCTTCCTTTGTATGTTGGAGTTTGTGCAACTTCAGATGCTCTTCTTATTGTCCTCCTTCGGGAGTTGAACTTGTTGTAATCATTCATACAAATCCTAGAAAGAACAATGTAAACCTTGGAGTGAAAAGCCAACAATAATAGAAATAAAATAAAATTATAAAATATAAAATTATATTGCTCCCCTAAGTGAAGACTTCCCCAGTTAAATTTTTAGTGGGAAAATAGTATAAATAGGAGGCGCCCCTCCTCATTTTTACACACAGCAGCACAAGTGAAATGCGTAGTTTTCTGGGAGAGAGAGAAGTTCGCATAGATTGCAGAAGAAGACTGTTTTCAGGGTTTCTTTCTTTGGAAACCATTTCCATATTTTTCTTTCTTTCTTCATTGTGCTCTGATCTCAGAATTATTATCTCTAGACGAAGGTTGTTGGGTTTTCTCCCATTTGGGTTTCCCAAGCGAAAATTACTTGTGTTATTGTTTTGTGCTTTGTCCATCTTCTAGTCATCATCTTGATAAATGCAATTAAGATATACTGCTATAATCTTAAGAAAATCTAACATGGTATCAGAGCAGTGCTAGAAGAAGCCATTGTCGAAATTCTGTCGGAAACCTGTCGGAACTAGGGTTTCATCTTTCAAGGTCTTCACTCAACCTTTTGGTAGAAAAAGAGGATTGGGAATTTTGCTCCAAGGAGGGTGCATCTTTTGGTGAAGACAAAATTGAATTCTGTGAATTTTCAATTTTGACCAAATTCTGCAGTTGCAGTAGCAATTAGGGTTTCCAGTTTTGATTTACTTTCTCCACAGTTTTGGCTTGACTCTACCTTTAGTCAACTCGCCTCACTAGGGTGCATTTATCTGTGGAGTTAGTTTTCCGAAACTCGAACTTTCATTTTTGACCTAGCCTCTTCTAGGGTTTGAGATCCAAATGTGTTAGATTTTTATCATTTAAGCTATATGATCTTAGGATCTTATCTGAGAGAATAACAAGCACAACAATCAATCACAATAGACAATGAACACAAAGATTTTCCTCGGGGAAACCATAAAGTAGAAAACGCCGCAACCTTAGAGATAGAATGAGCACCAAAAGTAAAACCCAAAGATACAAAGATGATCTCCCGACAACAGTTGTCTCTCTCTCTCTTGTCCCAGCTTCTTCTCTCTCTCAGTTATGCACTACAACTGAGTGTGAGTGACTGTAATAAATAGAGAGGCTCACTCTCTATTTATATTCTTTCGTTCACTTAATATTTGACTCTATAATGTAGGCTCAAGTAATCCTAACTCAGTTATGTAGGCTCGAGTAACCACAACTAGGGTACTAATGACCTGACTTACAACAGAGGGGACTTCCTCGTGACTTTTAGTAATTCTCCTGATAGGAACATTAGGGTACAAAGAAATAGAAGTGATTCTCCCGATAGGAGCATCGAGGACCAATGAAATACAATATATACAAGTGAATACATTCCGAATTTACAAATACATCAACACTCCCTCTTAACTAGGAAGGTATTCTCTTGACACAATTCATCAGCACAAGTCTTCTTCTCTGGATCATCATCAAAGCTAGATCAACACTGGATCATCATCAAAGCTAGATCATCACCGGATCATCATCAAATCTAGATCATCACTGGATCATCATCAAAGCTGGATCATCACTGGATTATCATCAAAGCTGGATCATCACTGGATCGTCATGAAAGCTGGATCATGACTGGATCATCATCATCACTGCTTCTGCTATCTCGATCAAATGGTGCTATCTCTCAATTCTACTCGTCACAGGAAGTTCTACAGAGCCAGACCTTTTTGATGCTTGTTGTAGGCCTAGCCTCCAGGTAGGTCTTCATCTTCTTCAACACTTATATCTGACCTAGTGAGAAAGGCCTGCCCAACACTTACATCTGACCATGGGAGGAACACATCCCCCACCATGTCATAAAGGCACGCCCAACACTCACATCTGACCTCATAATGTCAGAAAGGCCCATCACTCACATCCGACCTCATCCTGTCAGAAAGGCTCATCCAACATTCACATCTGACCACATCATGTCAGAAAGGCCTAGCACTCACCTCCAACCTCATCATGTTAGAAAGGCTCGTCCAACACTCACATTTGACCTTGTCATGTAAAAAAGGCTCAACACTCACATCTGACCTCATCATGTCATAAAGGCTCACCCAACACTTATATCTGGCCATGTCAAAAAGGTTCTGCACTTACATCTGACCCAGTTAGAAAGGCTCTGCACTTACATCTGATCATGGGAGGCCCAGCCTACCACCATGTCATAAAGGCTCACCCAACACTTATATCTGGCCATGTCAAAAAGGTTCTGCACTTACATCTGACCCAGTTAGAAAGGCTCTGCACTTACATCTGACCATGGGAGGCCCAGCCTACCACCATGTCATAATGGCTCTGTACTTACATTTGACCATGGGAGGCCCAGCCTACCACCATGTCAGAAAGGCTCTTGGACTCATCACTTCCCTCTTTCGAGAGATCTCGATCTAGATCACATACTGGAGCTTCACTGCTCCTCTCTGCATCATACAAAAATGCAAGTCAGATCAATCAAATCAAATAGTAGTTTTCAAAAGAAACTTACTACCTCCCAGATAGCTGAGCAAGTGGCAACATATTTTGCCACGGCTGTTCTCAGCGCCATGCAGGACTTCTTCCTAGTAAACCAAGAGAGCACACCTGATCCCATACTAAAGCAACACCCCGAAGTGCTGTTCCTATCAATGGCACTGCCTGCCCAATCCGAATCCACATAACCCTCCAGGTTAGTCTTCTGATTCACTTCATATTTGAGCCCGTACTCAACTGTACCCTTAAGGTACCTCAATGCATGCTTTGCAACCATCAGGTGAACATGTCTCAATGTGTTCACAACAAAGCAAATATCTGGTCTCGTATTCGTCAGGTACATCAAGGAACAAATCATCTAACGATAAATCTTGGCATCAATCTTCTCTGATGAAGCATCATTCAATAGCTTCAGGTTCGATGCCATAGGCGTGGTCATGGCCTTGCAGTCCATCATCCTTAACCTCTTCAGTATCTTTATTGCATACTTCCCTTGTCCCAGGGAGATTCCATCCGCATTCTGCCACACCTCCATGCCTAGAAAGTAGTGCATCATATCCAAGTCCTTCATCTTGAACTTGGCAGCAATTCTCCTTCTTGCAACTTTAATGAGTTCCTCTTTTCCTATCAGGAACAAGTCATCGACATATAATAGGAGCATCACTGGTCTTCCGCCTTCAACTTTGATGTAAAGGTTGGAATCTGCTTTACTCTCAGTAAAGCCTAGAGCCATCAGTAAGTTGTCCATCCTGTCGTACCATGTCGAACCTCAGGATCTTCTGCAGTCACTCCCTCTGAAGTGGAGCATCATTCTCCCTCTGCCTTTCATACCCTATGTATTGAAACATTGTGTACTGGAGTGACAAGTAGCTTCCTCTACTACTAATATTCTATGTATCCATCTAGGTTCACTGGATACCAAGATCTTCTATCTTGAAAGTGTTCTTCTCGCACCTGTCTGTGAGTTTGTCATCCTCTATAGGCTTTCATCTTCAACCTTGTAGCAAAGGTTAAGATCTTCATCAAGCTTCTCATGTATGTGTTATCCCATGGGTGTCTTCTGAGCTCGTATAAGGCCTTCTTTCATTTGCACACATGATTCTACCTGTCATGTGTCTTAACTTCTAGTGGCTGCAAATGTCTCTTCGTAGTCTATGCCTTCTTTCTGTGAGAAGCCTCGTGCTACGAATCTTGCCTTGCATCCCACGATGTTGCCATCTACTGCATGCTGGATCGTGTAGATCCATATGGAAGACATTACAGACTTCCCTTCGGGTCTCGATACTGCATCCTAGACATCATTCTTCTTGAACTGGTATTCTCCTTCCCTTTCTTCTTGGCTACTTCTTCATAGCTTGGAAGGCTCTGCATCACTGATGTCGTTCAACAGTGTCACATAACTGCACTGTGTCTGAGACCTCTTTCTTTGTTTGAAAGTATCATCATATTATTCTTCATCTTGGATTATTTCTCGAGCTGTCATCAGTTGTTCTTCTGAACAAGTCAAATCCTTCTTTTCTTGTAGGCGATTGTATGTGATCTTTCCTACAAGTCAAATGCACCAATTGTATGGTTAGAAACATTTCATAAGGCATATTGATAATGGAAAATTCTTATCCATAAATATATAATCATGCAACTATTTTAGCCAGTACAACATTCATCCATATCTCACGGAAACTTTCTAGATGCCTTCCATCTCTACCATGACATCATTGAGATTGTGCACTAATCCAATATGTCAGCAAAGAGGTTTCATTCTAGATAAGTAGCAATGGAGAGTTGTATAGCAACATCGACTACTTACCCATCACATGCATATTAGTAGTATATTGTCATTAATGCAAACATTCTATCATGCATAACACATCAACTCAATATAAACAAATGCATAACAAAACAATATCATGAAATGACAATTGAATACTTATCTTTATTTGTTTCGTGGGTAGACTCCTTTCAGCTTCATCATCTTCTTCATTCATAACAACATCATTTCTTATCCAAATGCTAAGATGGATAAGAGGTTCTTCAAGGATTGAGTGCTTCATATTCCCCATCGCTTGAGGGATCTTGTTTGAGTCGTGAGAGCTAGATCTTCAGTTGCTCCCATCTTCTTTTCTCGTATTATGAGTCAAGCTTCTTCTTGTGTGCGCTCTTCCCAGAGTCTGCTGAAGGTAATCATTTCCTTTTGGCACACATTCCTCAAATGAATGAATCCCATGATCCTAGGAGGCCATTCAAGGTGGTTATCACAATTTCTACATTCTCCACTTCTTCTTCTACTGCTTGAAGTTGTTATTTGATTTGAGAGACCCTTATAAAGTATGACTGTATGGTCTCTGCATTTTGGATCTTCACATTCTTCAACTGGTTTCTCAAAGTAATATTCTTATTTATGTTCTTCTTTTCAAATAGCTTGGTTAAGGAATCAAACATTTCTTTAGGTGTCCTTAGGGAAGACACTTGTGGTATAACGTGATCCTCTTGGCCTTGACCAAGTTCTTCTTGTGTAAGGCTTTAGCCTCATCTCCCTCTGGAACTGGAACCTGTCCACTTATGTAGGTGTCCAATTCATTTCCTTCAAGAACCAGTGAGATCCTATACTTCCATGCTTGGAAGTTGTTAACTTCACCAAGCTTGTCATCAAGCTGGTGTGATTAGTCGTTTTGAAATGGGAACCTCAAATGTAAATAACAAAAGATTAGATCTTACCGATTTGAGGTGTTTGTCTTGCTTCCGGAGCTGGCTGATTTAGGGTTTGTAAGGGAAACCCTAATTTTCAAAACTTGAAATCTCAAACATTAGACTGGATAGAAAGATAGGCCACTTCAAGACGAGCTGTCCAATGTACTCCTTTTCTGAAAACAGTGAAGGGAAGCTCTCGGAACAGGAAGTCCTAGTTTTCCAATTTCTTTTGCAGAAATGCCCAATATTGTGTCTGCAGTATCTCCAAAATTACTGCTTCTCTGTGTCTGAAACTTTGCACTGAGGTAGCCTCACCTGTCCTCTTTCTAAAACCACAGGTTTGAGCAGAATTGGTTTTACCAATTGGAACTCATTAGAGTTTTCCTAAGGTGACTTCTTTCAGGACTGTTCAGCATAGCGAACTTGTACAGACTGCCATGTGTCCCTGTTTTATCATCAGGGTCTGAAACTTTTACCACAGAAAGTATAATCTATGCCCTATCTGGAACATCTTGCGAAATTTCATTTGGACCTTTGTAGCCTAAGATATAGCAATTTTCACTAGGTGTCCTGTTTAAGGATGAATCTTGGAAGGGTTGGAACCTTGATTTGGAGGATTCATATCTCGCAGAATATAGCGAATCTGAGGTTGGAATTTTTACACAGGGTACATTAGGATTTTACCTTCGGTTTGTGAAAATTTCGGCCCCTGTGCCTTCTTCAATGTCAAGATATAGCGAATGTACCAAAACTACCAGTTTTAGTATTTTAGGGTTTTTCAGGGCCGAGGTCAAACTAGGGTTTGACTTTCCGAGGGTTTTACTCAACCAAAAACTTCGACCTTGGTCTCTAAACTTCGATTTTGAGGAGGAGAGCAATCCTAGCCTTGGCTCACTCAAAAATTCGTTTTCTGTGAAAAGCCCTAATTTCCTGAAGCAAAAAAAACTGAAAATGGTCGGAATCAAATTCTGCTTCGATAGAAAGATGCGGCCTTCAATGGAGAGTTAGCCTAGCCTCCTTTTGCTGATAGATTGTGGAGAGAGATCCAAAAAGTAAAAAGCCCTGGAATGTCTTCTTCTCAGGTTAGCTCTGATACCGTGCTAGATTTTTATCATTTAAGCTATATGATCTTAGGATCTTATCCGAGAAAATAACAAGCACAACAATCAATCACAATAGACAATGAACAGAGATTTCCCTCGGGGAAACCATAAAGGAGAAAATCTCGCAACTTCCTCAGAGATAGAATGAGCACCAAAAGTAAAACCCAAAGATACAAAGATGATCTGCTGACAGTAGTTGTCTCTCTCTCTCTCTTGTCCCTGCTTCTTCTCTCACTCAGTTATGCGCTACAACTGAGTGTGAGTGACTGTAATAAATAGAGAGGCTCACTCTCTATTTATATTATTTTGTTTACTTAATATTTGACTCTGTTATGTAGGCTCGAGTAATCCTAACTCAGTTATGTAGGCTCGAGTAACCACAACTAGGGTACTAATAACCCGACTTACAACGGAGGGGACTTCCTCATGACTTTTAGTAATTCTCTCGATAGGAATGTCGGGGTACAAAGAAATACAAGTGATTCTCTCGATGGGAGTGTCGGGGAACAATGAAATACAACATATACAAGTGAATACATTTCGAAGTTACAAATACATCAACAATCTGGAGTCAAGATGATGAGCATGAAGGTTGAAGATCATTTGGAAGGGGCTTCCAAATTCATCCCCTGGAAGTCTAGGGTTCTTCTTCTCCTAGAAGAAAATGACCTATTACAGTTTGTAAAGGCAAAGGTTCCAAAACGAGAAGCCGAAGAAGACAAACCTCGCTGGAGAAAGGATGATGCCAAAGCAAGGAGGATTTTAGTGGACTTAGTTAGAGATCACTTGGTTCCTCAGATCTCAGAAAATACGACGACGAGGAGGATGTTCAAAACTCTAAAGAAGTTATTTAAACACAGTAGCATCAATGTGACTCTCGCATTGAGGAATCAACTGTCGAACGTGAAGATGACGAAGTCCGAGAATATTGCCTCATATCTCATGAGGATCATTGAGCTTCGGGACAAGCTAAAGTCTAGTGGAGACAATCTTGAAGAAAAGGATCTCGTTATGACCACCTTAAATGGTTTCCCACCATCTTGAGAGTCTTTTATCCAAACTATAAGTGGTTGGAACAAGTTGCCCAAATTTGATAAGCTATGAGAAAATGCACTCAGGAAGAAACAAGAATCGCAATACGCCAAAGACTTCATGGCACTCAACCTGAGGAATATTAAGCGTTCGTATCGCATGCCAAGAAAGTCAAGGGAAGGGGAAGGAAGCCATACATTCACAAGCATCAAGATAAGAGATCATGTCCTCCCCCAGATCAGAAGAAACAAAAGAAGTATGTATGTCATATCCAAAGCTACAGGTGCAAGAAATACAGTTATTATGCCAGTAGCTGTCGAAGTTCTCACAAAAGGAAGCATGAAGCTTCAACTGTTGATGTAGAGAAAGATCATCATCACAAGAAATAGAAGAATGAAGATCGTACAGAATTCTTCTTCATATCAACTCTATCAGGTACGGTTCCCACCATTAGTGATACTTGGATCATAGATAGTGGTGCATCTAGTCACACGACGGGATATAGAGAAAATCTCTCAGAAGTAGTTGAGAAAGATTCTCATCTCCGTGTTGTACTTGGAAATGATGCCAACTACATTGGGAAGGGATTTGGGGCTACGTCCGTTCAGCTAGAGTCTAATAATACTCTATACTTAAGTGATGTGCTCTACGTACCTGGTATGAAAAGAAATCTTGTTTCCATCTCAGTCGTAGAAGACAAAGGTTATAAAGAAGCATTTTTCAGATGGAAAAGTACTTGCTTGGCAAAAGAACTCAAGCATGGATACAACCAAAGTAATTGGTATGAGAGAGGCGAGCTTGTATCGACTGAACACTCCATGAGTCCAAGTCCTAGTCCATGACTGTACAAGTATGGGTGAGCTATGCTCTCCCAGTAGTGAAGAACATAGTTACAGGTATACTAGTGCCACAGGTAGACCATGATGGAACATGTAGAGGATGTGCACTTGGCAAGAATGCCAAGAAATCCTTCCCAGATAGTGAGAGGAGATCCAAAGAAATCTTGGATCTAGTGCACTTGGACTTGTGTGGCCCAATGACAGTTGCCTCATTGGGAGGATATCATTACTATGTGACCTTCATTAATGACTACTCTCGAAAGACTTGGATCTACTTTTTTAAGACCAAGGAATCCGAGGAAGTGCTCAGTAAATTCAAGGAGTTCAAAGCACAAGTTGAGAATTTGTCAGGGAAGAGGATCAAGATCCTAAGATCAAATAATGGTGGAGAATATACCTCTACGGAATTCAATGATTTCTGCAAAGAAGCAGGAATTAGGAGGGAGCTTGTAGTTCCCTACAATCCCCAGCAAAGCGGGGTTGCTAAAAGAAAGAACAAAACAATTGTGGAGGCAGTGAAAGCTATGATTCATGACCAGAGTCTACCCATGTTCTTATGGGAAGAAGCATCTAGAACAACTGTATATGTACAGAATAGATGCCCACATAAGATAGTGAAGAACATGACTTTTGAAGAAGCATCTAGAACAACTGTATATGTACAGAACAGATGCCCACATAAGATAGTGAAGAACATGACTTTTGGGTCATCTCCGAATCTTTGGATCTCTACTCTACATTCATGTGCCCAAGGAGGAAAGGACGAAGTTAGAACTTACAGGTGAGAAGGGATCTTTCGCGGGATACAGTGAATCCTCAAAGTCCTATAGAATTTATATCCCAGTATCCAGACAGATCGAAGTTAGCAGGGATGTGACCTTTGAAGAAGAAATGGTTGTCAAGAAAGGCAGAGGATCAGACATGGAGATCAATGATGAGGAATTGGAGATGAGATCATCTCCCTCTCCAGTTCAGAATGAGTTAGTAGGAAAAGATGAACGCACCGATCAAATTGTTCGAGTTGCGACGGTTGATATTCTCGAAGATATGACAGTAAGTCGGAAAAAACCTAGATGGGCACAACAAACCTCGCAGGATGCAGAGGGGCATGATGTTGAGTTTTACCTAGGAGTTGTTCCCCTAAGTGACATTTGCCTAAGTCACTAGGGAAAGGGGTTTAAGTCATTTTGACTTTATATTAATGACTTGAGATGAGGATTAATTGCACTTTAGAGAATAAAGTGCACTGTAAGTGAAAAATTTAAAATGTGAGTGAAATTAATTATTTTGTGGAGAAAAGTGATTTTAATCACAACCGAGCTAATATGAGCCCTAGGATTAGATCGTTCTTCATTAACCCTAATTTTTTCACAAAAAACAGAAAGTTTCCAAGTGAAGAGGCACTTTTGCATTTGGGAGAGAAAAGAGAGCCATTTTCTGAGAAAGAGGAGAAAAATAGTAGCAACGACAATTTTCTCTTTGCACACATTTTGTGGAAGGAAACAACAACAAGTGGGCACGAAAATCGAGGCAAGGTACAACACCATTTATTGCTGGTCCGTAGAGTCTGTACGACACTGGTTTCGTACAACAACACAGATCTTGAGGCAAAAAGGATAGACACGATTTTTGAGGCAGTCTTTAGGCGCGTTTTTTGAGGCAAAAAAATTGGCACGAATCCCAGGAATGTTTGCAGGGACTAATCTTGAGGCAGTTTGCATGCACAAATTTCGAGGCAGTTTGCTAGCATGGATTTTGAGGCAGCTACAACAGTCTGTTCGTACGGCCGACGTATAGTCCGTACAACAACACGTTTTTTGAGGCAGCTACAATAGAATTTTTGAGTTTGTATTTTCTCTTTGGGCATGGAAAACGAAGCAGAATATTTCATCCGGTTTACATAAGTTGGTCTAAAAATATTTTCTGTTTATTGCTGTAAATTTTCCTGATAATAAAAATTTCTGTCACAAGTTTTCCTCGGAGGTTGGGGTTTTTCCTGCGTCATTGTACCAAAAATACTGTGCCTGAAATTTATTTTTGAATGTTGTTTATTTGTTGTTAGTGAAAATGTTGTAGAGCTCTTCTTGTGTTTCAGTCCGATATTGTTTATGACGAAAATCTAATTTGTAGCACATTTACGAATTGGGTTGGGCATTAAACAAGGTTTTAATCGGAGTTGTAAATCGGGTTAAGAGAGTGCTGAAAATTCTACACGGTATCAGAGCTTTGTAAAAAAGAGGGTAGATTTATACACAGTGAAATATTTCGTATGTCAGTGATTTCTTTTGTCAGTGGGCAGCACCTTGTTGAAACTTGAACTTTGCATAGGAGATGACTACATGTCTTAGGTTGTAGGATAGGCTTGATGGGGCTGGGAATTTTGTCCCATGGAAGGCTAGGCTAGTGTTGATATTGGAGGAGAATGAGTTGTGGGATAAGGTGGTTCATAACACTACAACAGTTCCTACTGTTGTTCCCCCTTCCATCGATGCAGCAACACTTTCTGCCTTCAACAAGAAGGACATAAAAGCTAGAAGAATAATCCTAGATGCAGTGAAAGACCATGTGATTCCACACATCTCGAGTAAGACCCGTGCGTATCATACGTGGGATGCTTTGATTGGCTTGTTTCAAAGCTCAAACTAGAATAGGAAGATGAGGAAGAAGTTTAAAAGTATCAAGATGGCCAAAGGGGAGGTTGTGATATCTTATCTTACTAGGATCTCTCAGGTGGGAGATGAGCTTGCAACAGTGGGGGAGGTTGTTCCTAATGCAGAGCTAGTGCGGACAACTATGAATGGGGTTTCAAAGCCTTGGGCTGTGTTTGTGGAGGCTCTAGTGGCTAGAGAGAACTTACCTACATGGGACAGGATTTGTGATGATTTTGTTCAGGAGGAGACCCAGAGAGGTCTTGTGCAAGGCAGCGCTTCTACTAGTAGGGAGGATGAGGATGAAGAAAACTTGACTTAGAAAAATGAAACTGCTCATTTATACATTCTGTCAAACATTTGCAGACACTAGAGTTTTAACTTAAATTTGAAAAGTAAAACCACACTGTTGAAATGTACTTCAAAAATTTATGTCAACTACCGAAACAATCTTTAAGCAGATGAACAGAATAATTTTGGTCCAATGACTGAGCAAAACCCCAACTTGGGGAAAGCCCTAGAAAGAGAAACTTTTACTTAAAGAAGAATACTCAGAAAATTGTCCAACAACTCAGGAAAATTAATTCTTCAAGCCTCTCTGACAAATTTACCAAACTGAACCATCAACAGAAAATACCTCGAAAATTGTGCAATTAATTGTTGAACAGACTCTTGTATGGCCTCCACACATGTGCTTGTACGGACTGTACTTTTCTGCCACACGTGTGCTGTATGGACTGTCCTTTTTCTGCAATAAATCTTCCTCGGGAATCGTGCCAAAAGATGCTTGCAATAAATGCAGTTGTATGGCCTATAAGTCCGCTGTACCTTGGCTCGATTTTTGTGCCTGTATGGATTGCTCAGTCTGCTGTACGGATTAGTGCACATTGACTTGATTTTTGTGCTTGTCTTTGCATTGAGATTTGTGCCCACTCTAGGGTATCTCTTGTTCACTTTTTCTATTTTCTCTCTCTCATTAATGGTGAGTGCTCTTCATTTGTCCTCTGTAATTGTTTTATATTTAAATTTTGTAACTAGTTTTATCAACTACCTAATATAGGGTTGATAATCATTTACAAAATCAAGGGTCTACAACTTATCTCACTTTTTTAATAATTAAACACTTTAATTATTAAATACATCTTTGAAATGAGACGCACTTTTCTAAAGTATAGAAACACATTGACTTTATTTACATAAACGTCACTTTGTGACATAAATACACAAGGACAAAATTTTTCAAGTCCTCTCATCACACCCACACCAAAAATATGGGAGGACCTTCATAGTTATCTTTTCAACAACCCTTCCTAACGAGGAAGGTCCACAGCACTATCTCCATCTCTGACTCCTGCAACAGCTCGCTCCTGCTCTGGAATCATCCTCAGAAACAAATGCTCTATCTCAAAATGAAACTCTAACGCTTGAGACTCAACTTGAGTCCCATCAACCTGCTCAACTGCACTTGACTGGCTGAGTCTTCTGCCAGTGCTCAGGAGAGAGTCACTCTCCTCATCTCTATCAAATGCAACATCATTTTCATCCTATGACTCTGATAACCATCCTCCTCCTCCTGCTCTTGGTCGTATAACATGTCCTCTCAGGACATATAGTCTGTCCCTGTGATCTCCTAATAATATGGTGGTACCAACTGATTCATCCCTCCGATACAAGAAGATATGACCAGACCTGATGATCATCCCATAGCCATCATCCTTGAAGGATGAAACTGAGAGTTTGCTCGCTCTCATCCCAGGTACAAACAAAACTCCATGAATATTCAGGAATTCTCCAGGGTCTGGTTAGAACCTGATTGTTCCAACCCCTTGTATAGCAATCTGAGGACTATCAACATCTGTTTGAATGAAGTGTTCCGGCGTCAACATTGTGATCATCTGAAAAGAATCGTAGACTCCAGTCATATGTCTGGTTGCACCACTGTCAACAACCCAGACTTGCTCAAAGGTAGAACTCCCTACACGGGAATCTATTGAAACAAGAGAAAACTCTTGCTCAAACTTTGCGGCAAATTCTTCTACAACTGCAGAGGCTACCACATCTTTTTCAGTCTTCACAATCTTTTTCTCAGGACATTTTGTGGCATAGTGTCTCAACTAGCCACAATGAAAGCATTTGACCTTACTTAGAACTTTCATTTTCTTGTTCTTGGATTTGGCTGCAAGACCAACATTTTGCTCCATCTCCTCATCGACTTGCCCACCTAAAGCTCCCTCTCGAATCTCCTCTTGGGTGAAATCATCCCAAAGTCTTGACCAGTCCAGAAGCTTTTCTCTACCAACAATGCATTTAACAAAACCACCTATCTCTTGGTAAAGCCCTTCAACGCTATTCTTACCATCTCTGAGTCTGAGATAGTGCCCCCCACCGCTGTTAACTCGTCTTTGACTTGAGCCATTCGAGTTAGGTAGGAAGTTACACTTTCTCCTTGCGTAATCTTTACATTGTGTAATTTGTCCTTCAAGGCCATCTTTTGATTCTCGTTCTTTGCCTCGAACAGTTGCTTCAAGGCATCCCGCATATCATAGGCAGTTTTCTTTTCTGCCAAGTGAGGGATAAGATGATCCTTCACCCCATCCACGGTCACCCTTTGAGCTCTGGCTTCTAAAGCTTCATGCTCTTCTAAAGCATCCTTGTCTGTGGGTTTCGTCATCACAGTGCTTGCAAAACTCCAAATTTTCCACTCCTTGAGCACTGTGGTTATCCTTACTTTCCAATGTATATAATTGGATATTCCATCCAATCGTTCTTCGTACCTGATGCTCATCATCTTAAGAAAACAACTTACAACCAAAAATTAACTGAACAAAAATATAACACTTCAGAGAACACCTGGTAAACTTCTTGTTCAGTATGACTCAGTTAAACTGAGATTTGATACCATGAAGAAAATATGACTTAGAAAAATGAAACTGCTCATTTATACATTCTGTCAAACATTTGTAGACACTAGGGTTTTAACTTAAATTTGAAAAGTAAAACCACACTGCTGAAATGTACTTCAAATTTTTTTGTCAACTATTGAAACAATCTTTAAGTAGATGAACACAATAATTTTGGTCCAATGACCGGGCAAAACCCTAGAAAGAGAAAATTTTATTTAAACAAGAATGCTTAGAAAATTTTCCAACAACTCAGGAAAATTAATTCTTCAACCTTCTTTGACAAATTTACGAAACTGAACCAACAACAGAAAATACCTCGAAAATCGTGCAATTAATTGTTGAACAACCTATTGTATGGCCTTCACACGTGTGCCTGTATGTACTGTACTTTTCTGCCACACGTGTGCTGTACAAGCTGTCCTTTATCTACAATAAATTTGCCTCGAGAATCATGCCAAAAGATGTCTGCAATAAATGCAATTGTATGGCTTGTCAGTCTTCTGTACCTTGCCTCGATTTTTGTGCCTATACGGATTGCTCAATTTGCTGTACAGATTAGTGCAGGATGCCTCGATTTCTGTGTTGCTCTTTGTATTGGGATTTGTGCCCGCTCTAGGGTATCTGTTCTTCACTTTTTCTATTTTCTTTCTTTTTCTTCATTAATGGTGAGTGCTCTTCAGTTGTCCTCTTTAATTGTTTTATACTTCAATTTTGTAACTACTTTTATCACCTACCTAATCCAGGGTTGATAATCATTTACAAAATCAAAGCTCTACAACTTATTTCACTTTTTAATAATTAAACACTTTAATTATTAAATATATCTTTTAAGTGAGACCCACTTTTCTAATGTATAAAAACACATTCACTTTATTTACATAAACGTCACTTTGTTACATAAATACATAAGGACAAATTTTTTCAAGTCCTCTCATCATACCGACACCAAAAATATGGGAGGACCTTCAGAGTTATCTTTTCAATAGAGGAGAATGTGGCTTTGACTGCAAAGGGGAAGAAGAAGTTCAAGAAGGGCCCCAAGAAGGGTGGGGCTAGGTAGCAGGAGGGCTAGAAGAAGGATTTGAGCACTGTGAAGTGCTTCTCTTGTCAAAAGCTTGGACACTATGCTGAGCAGTGTCCACAGAAGAAGAAGAAGAAGCAGCAGCAGACAGCAGCTTCGACAGAGGTGGAGGAGTTTACAACGAGATTTGAGAGAGAGTTTTCTCTTTGCATTGGGCATGTTGATAGAGAGAGAGCATCCATCATCACCAGTGCAAATGTTGATATTGAGAGGGAGTATTTCTTGTTGACAGGCCATTACTTGAGTGCATCCACCACCAACACGTGGTATATTGATAGTGGAGCTTCGAGCCACATGACAGGTGCTCGAGAGATGTTCTCCGAGCTTTCTCAGCAAGAGTTTGATGTGGAGGTAGTGTTGGGGGATGACATAGTTGTTAGAGTAGTCGGGCGTGGGACCATTACTTTTCAGAGGGAGTCCATGAGTCACATGATTTTGAGCGCTGTACTGTATGTACCTGGGATCAAGAAGGACTTGATCTCAGTTTCCATGATCGAGGATCAAGGTATTGGGGTGTCCTTCTTAGATGGACATGTGCATGTGTTTCCCAAGACAGCGAGACCATCTGCTTCATACACCATTGGAGTCAATTGTGAGAAACTGTACAAGCTCTTATTTCAACCCCAACATGCTTTGGCACATAGCAACAGAGCTTTGTGAGTTGTGGCAGAGGAGGATGGCTCATTTGCATCATCTAGCTTTGCGTATGTTGAGGTATATGGTTACAGGGTTGCCATAGTTCAGAACGGAGTACAGTGAGCTATGCAGAGGGTGTGCTTTGGGAAAGTACACCAAGACTGCTTTTACTAGCACTGATAGCAGCTCAATAGGAGTTCTTGACTTGATACATTCCGACTTGTGTGGACCTATGTCAGATGTTTCTCTGAGAGGGTTCTAGTATTATGTGACATTCATCGATGACCATTCTAGGAAGATGGAGCTACTTCCTGAAGAGCAAGAAATCTAAGGAGGTCTTGCAGAGGTTCCAACAGTTCAAAGCTCTTGTGGAGAACTAGACAGGGAGGAAGATACGGGCTCTCAGATCGGATAACGGGGGTGATTATACCTCCAAGGATTTCGATGGGTATTGCAGACAAGAGGGCATTAGGAGATAGTTGACGGTACCATACACTCCTAAGCAAAATGGACTTGCAGAAAGGAAGAACAAATCTATAGTTGGAGCTGCGAGAGCCATGTTGCATGATCAGTCACTTCCTTTCTTCCTTTGGGCGGAGGCCTGTAGCACAACTATATAGCTTCAGAACAGGAGTCCCCATCGTGCCGTGGGGAACAGGACACCTGAGGAGAGTTTCACAAGAAAGAAGCCTGAGGTGAGTCATTTTAGGATATTTGGTTGCTTGACTTACTCACATGTCCCTTCTGAGAAGAGGACAAAGTTTGAGGCCACAATAGAGAGGCATCTTTGTGGGGTATGATGAGACTTCGAAGGCCTTCCACATTTATCTTCCTTTTGAGAGGAAGTTTGTTGTGAGGAGGGAAGTGAGATTTGTGGAGGGGCGGGACTTCAGGAAGTCTAGAGAGTCAGAGCAGGGAGAGCAGTAGGTTCCCACACCTCAGGTAGTTTCACAGGTATCTTTAGTGCAGTAGACAGGTTCATAGGTTTTCGGAAGTCTAGAGAGTCAGAGCAGGGAGAGCAGCAGGTTCCACACCTTAGATAGTTTCACAGGTACCTTTAGTGCAGCAGACAGGTTCACAGGTTTTCGGGGTTACTAGACCCCACACAGTATAGGCACAAGTTCTCCAGTTTCAGTGGTTTAGCTAGTAGGATCTTCGAGGACAGGTTTTGGGTCTCAGGTTACGGGTTCACCATACAAAGCTTCAGGATCACACGATTCACCAGTTGTTGGTACTCCAGCTTTTGGTTCACAGGTTACTGGGGTTTCTACCTCTGGGAGTTCATCAGATGAGGAGAAACCATTGTGGGAGCAGTCTTTAATGAAGAAGAAGCCTAAATGGCTTCAAGACACTTTGAAGGAAACAAAGGAGTTTGGACACCCAAGGAGCCAGTGAGGGCTATTCGGATGCCAGATAGATTGGGTATGGCATTAGTGGCTAGTGTTCGTGATTCAAAGCCTTCTACTTTTGAGGAGGCCTCTTAGCATCATGTTTGGAGAGATGCCATGATGGAAGAGTACTGTTCCATCTGTTATCCACTAATTTTGCACTTCGTGGATTTTTCGGTGAGCCACCAGAGCATTGAACAAGTACACTTGTTCGTGATCAGAATTCAGATTTCCGCTAGCCTTTTTCTAGGGGTCTATTCGGAATTTTTTTTAAATACATGTTCATACCCCGTTGGGGAAATTGTAAAAAATGTCCTAGCATTTAAATTTTTATAAAAGGCTCGACTTCCTGACTTGGGCATCAAGCCGATTAGCCCAGAATGTTTTTTCCCTTGGTTATTATTTGGCTGTTGAACAAACGACTAATAATTTCTGAGTTTTTCACTCGCTTCTCCAAAGCTGGGGTAGTTGTCTTGATGTTTCGGCCTTGGGAGGTTATTAGAGCCTTCATGTTAGTGTTTTTTGTCATGCTAGGCATTTCGATTGAGTCGTATGAACATGTACTAGGCCCCCCTCAAGTTTCGTTGGATTCCGAGAAAAATAAATTTTTCTGTTTTTTAAGCCATTTTTTAATGGTTTAAATGGAAAAATTCAAAATGTAAAAGAAGTGTGATCTTGAGTCTGTTTTTGGCATGGTTGGGCCCATTTTCAAGCCTGGAGCAACATCTTTACCCCAGGGGCCACTTTCACCATCAGTCGAGTAGTCGAAGCATCCCAAAAGTCATCATTCGGCTAAAAATGCTTCAGAATGGCATTTTAAAAGCTAAAAAAGGACAAATTGCATAAAATCCAAAAAATTAGAAAGGGTCAAAATCAAAGTCAAAATCAAATATTTTATTGGTAAATGGTGACCTGACATGTGGGCCATGTGAGTTTCGACCCACCTCATAATACATTGGCATGGAATGAAACTTGGTTTAAGGTGGTTTCGACTTTGTTTCATAAAAGGATGACGTGAGGGTGAAAGCACTCACGTTAGCATGAAGTGGTGAGTGGGATGAAGTGGTCCCCTCTCCACTTAAAACTTATTGCTTTAAGCCTTGGTTTTTCCATTATATAGTGCAATCGAATTATTTCATGAGGAGGTGACGTGAATATGCAAGCACTAGCGCTAGCATGTGAGTTTGGGTCTGAGTAGGAGCGTGTGGACTCGTCCACATTTATAAAATGGCAAATATTAAGCCATTGCATATATTTCCTGTGATTTAAACCATGGTATCCAATACATGCAAATTGTATAAAAGGAGGTGATGTCAACGAAAAAGGCTCACGCTTGCTAAATGTGAAGGAAGCCGATTTGATGATGTGTAATGGATTGCGTGGGTGGTTTCAAGTTATTATGGTGGCGTCAATCCATGCTTGGAGCTCACGCCAATTCAAATGTGCCGTACCATTCGCATGAGGAAGAGGCTCACGTGTGGCGAGTTTGGTAGGTTTTTGGTGATGTGGCCCTTAGGACTTGAGTTGGTAGCAGAGGTGGCGTCTACCTCTCTAGTTCCTCTTCACTTCAACAAAGGTTCAGTTCAGCTTAGCTCCTCTTCAACTCAGTTAACTTCGGTTTGTTCTTGAGTTCATTAATGCCCCCCTTGGGGCTTGGTATTTTGAATAAGTAGAGGCTCTTTTTAGCTCTACAGTGGTGGATGATTTTGTAGAGAACCTCTGGTGAAATATTTTAATACTTGTTGCTTTCATGCAACCATTTGAATAAAGAAAGGCTTTGGAGGCTCATGCGATGTAGTTCTTGGAGGGCTTCTGTCAGGACATAGAGGGCTTCTGTTAGCACATAAGAATAGATATTTGTAGTCTCAAGTTATCTATTTATTTATTTACTCTTAGAGATCTAAAAGAGGATTGTCTTATTCAGTTGTATCTCATGCTGTTTTGATTTCAATTAGTAAATAGTACAGGATCTAATGTCCATTTTTGCAAGTGTATGAGTTCTTGTTCGCAGATCACTCCATTCTACCGAGTAAAAGGTTGAGCTAGTTTGCATGTCTATTTCTTGGAGCCAAGTATAAGATTCTAACAACTATTTGCTAAGTGAGATCCAGGGTGGTTTCAAAGATTCAAGATCTAAGTGGTTCTACCTCTCTTATTCACCTTTAAAACCAAAATTTCAACTCTTTCTCAGTTACGTTATGTTTGCAAGTTAAAATCAGATCCATAAGGCTAATCATTTTCATTTTTACCTGCTCTTATTTCTAGATCTAGGAGGTGTTCCAGTTTTACATTTAACTTGGATCTAGTTAGTACTTGAAGTAGCATAAAAATTCAATCTTTTGCACAAGTACTAAGTGTAATTTTTTAGTGTATTTTATTGTCTAATCCATTGTTTTACAGGAAAATAGCTCTCTGGTTTTTCACTTTTCATGACAGGTTAAGTGGAAGTGCTGGCGAAAATTTGATGTTTCAAGCTCCAAAAAACACTTAATTCCCCCTTTTTCATCCCCTTTCTTCGGATTGCATTGAAGGCATTTCAAGATCAGAAAAGAATCCCAATGTCAAAGGCATTGTAAAAATTAATAAAGAGCAAGTGGGATAAAGGCTCCCACACCCCACTTCCCCCAATTGGGGGAAGCCTGTATCGTCCATTTTTTCATGTTTGCAATTTGCTTTGTTTTATGCTTGTAGAATAATTGGTTAGAATAGAATAGGAAAGGTTAGTTTCAATTTCTGAAAAGTTTGTTTTTGCTTGTATAAAAGTCAAAAAAGAAAAGCTTCTTGTTTTTGTTTAACTTCATTTTAGAGTTTTCTTTCATTTGATATAAATTGCAAAAGTAAAAAAGAACTAAAATCTCTTGAATCTCACTGTCAAGTGGATCAAGAGTGCTCTCTGTCGGAGGGTTTGTGGTTATTCTTTAATTCACGCATTTTTGCTTTTTAACTTGTTACTTTAAATCTAAGTCTTTGAACTTGCCGAAATCCAAGTAAAGAGCACTCTCTGTCGGAGAGCATATTAGTCTTGCCTCATCCTTGCATTTTAGGCATATAGAGTAACTAAGACTTTTGAACTTTTGTCACAAGACAAAGTCAAGAGCGCTCTCTGTCGGAGAGTTTAATTGTGTTCTAATAAAATTTGCAACTCACTTTTTCCCCTTAATTAATTTATTTCGTTGCTATCCCTCGCCTAGTATGCTCTGTCGACTTTCATAGTTGGGCTCGTACTCAGAACGGTGAGCGGATTTGATAATCTCTCAAGTAACAACGTAAATAAAATATTACCCCCATAACCAACGCACCGGCGTTGCTGAAAGTATTCAAAGTCATTCTTAGTAAAGGCGCTGGAACTCCTCGTTGTCTTAGAGTCTCGGCTAGCTGGTCAATCCGCAGGATACCAGCCTGGGATACTGGACGGGCCGACATGTTTCGAACAGAATAACTTGGAACGCTTTCCCGGTTGGTCTTTTGATGCCTTTTGATGAGCCATAATAAACAAGACCACTAAAACACTTTAAAATAAACCAAGAACAATCGCAAAACACTTTCACTAGCACTATTATGAGACTTGTACTTTCAGTGTTCTCGAGCATCTTAGACATTTGACTCCATAAGGCATTGGTCTGTTTTTTCTATGCATTATTATTAATCTGGGCCATTTGTCCTTTGGTTTTTTCAAGTAAGATCTTTATCTGTGAATGCTAGCTTATTTCACGAGCTCTCGTTATATTGTTTATCTTTTAATTTGGTGATAGCAACGTGGATTGCTTTTTGTCTTGTATTTATTTTTCAGTTATAAGAACTGCAATCTTTGTTCATCGTAACAAACTCCTAATAAACACCCATCCGCATCACTTTCGTAAAATTTACTTAAACACATTAAGCCTTAGAAACTCTTTGTTAGGGACCACCCCCTTGGCTTTGTTAGGAGTTAGCCTAAACAGAGGAGTTAGGAGTAGGTGACAGTACTTGGCTCTGTGCTTGCCCCCAAGGTCACACCTGTCCCACTTTCTCAAGTTAGGAGACAACTTTCGGAAGATTTCTGCTGTTGGTGTGCAATCGGCGGACAACACCATCATTAAGAATGATGTTTGGGAGATTGTTCTGAGACCTGAGGGGAAGTCAGTGGTGACTTCTCGTTAGCTTTACAAGCTAAAACATGTTGCAGATGGTAGTGTGGAGATGTACAAGGTTTGGTTTGTGGTGCGGGGGTTTTCACAGGTTAAGGGAGTTGATTATGGTGAGACCTTTGCACCGGTTGCTCGTTATGCACCGATTGCTCGTTATACTTCTATCAGGGCGTTGATTTCCATTGCTGTGGAAATGGGTTGGAAGATCCATCAGGTGGATGTGAAGACCGTATTTCTCAATGGAATCACATAGGAGGAGGTGTATGTGGAGCAGCCTCAGGGCTTTGAGATTCATGGGAGAGTCTCATGTGTGCAGGCTGAAGAAAGCCTTGTATGGGCTGAAGCAAGATCCTAGAGCTTAGTACTCCAGGATTGACTCTTATTTGCAGCGGATGGGTTTTCAGAAGAGTGAGGCAGATCCGAGTCTCTGTTTCATCATGGTTGGAGCTGATCCGCTCATTCTTCTATTGTATGTGGATGAGAGACCTATTGCAGTCTGGAAGAGAGATCTTGCTTCAAAGTACGAGATGATGGACATTGGGTTGATGCACTATTTTTTGGGATTGGAGGTTTGGCAGGAGCTTGGCCATATTTTCCTGGGAGAGGGAAAGTATGCAGTTGATATTCTGAGGAAATTTTGGATGGAGAATTGTAGGCTGATGTCTACACCGATGATCATCAACTAGAAGAAGCTTTATGCTTTTGAGGGAGAGTTGGTGGATGCTACACTATATCATCAGCTCATTGGGTCTTTGATGTATTTGGTCAACTCTTGGCTCTATTTGTGTTTTGCGGTGAACACTCTCAGTCAGTTCAGGGTGGATCCTAGGAGGGTGCACTGTGTAGCCGCAAAACATGTGTTGAGATACCTTGTAGGGACATTGGAGTATGGTCTGGACTACAGGAGATCGGATGGGATTAGATTGATTGGCTTCACAGATTCAGATTGGGCAGGCACATGACAGGCAACCGTGGAGCTCTCACCAGTTACAGAAAGAAGAAGTTCACCACTCAGGTACAACTTGGAGATGATTCCCCTTACAAGATTGAAGGAGTTGGCTCAACTTCACTTCAACTTGACTCAGGTACGGTTTTTCATATTGATGATGTCTTGTATGTTCCTGGTTTAAGGAAGAATCTTCTATCTGTTGCTGGCTTAGAGGACAAGTGTTACAGGGTCCTCTTCATTGATAAGAAAGTCCTATGGGCAAACTACGAAGATCTAAGCTCAGAAGTACAGATTGGAGTTCGAGAGGGAGACCTTTACAAGGCTTCCGAAGGATCCACTCATGCTTCGGTACACCATACAGTTGATCCAGTGAACTATGGCATAGAAGGTTTGGGCACCTTCACTATGCAGCGCTCCCAAGAATGCAGAAGATGGTCACAGGTATGCCAAAAGTATCTCCAAAACATGATGGAATTTGCAAAGGATGTGCTCTAGGTAAGAACACTAAGAAATCTTTTTCCGGTAGCAAGAATAGATCTAAAGGCATTTTGGATTTGATTCATTCTGACATTTGTGGGTCTATGTATTCACCCTCTTTGAGTGGGTGTTTATATTATGTCTTGTTCATTGATAATCACTCTTGGAAGTTATGGATTTACTTCCTCAAGGCCAAGAGTGAATCTTTTGACAGGTTCAAAGAGTTCAAGGCACTGATTGAAAATCAGTTTGGTAGACACATTCGTATCTTGAGATTAGATAACGGAGGTGAGTATGAATCTAATGAGTTTGCTGATTTTTCCGAGAAGCAAGAATCAAGAAAGAGCTGACAGTACCATATAACCCTCAGCAGAATGGGGTGGTAGAAAGGAAGAACAGTTCGATCTGTGAAGCTGCTATAGCAATGCTTATCAATTTGGATCTTCCTTTATCCTTGTGGGTAGAAATTGCAAGTGATGCGGTGTACATCCAGAACATAAGCCCTCGTGCTATCTTGGGGGAGAAGACTCCAGAAGAAGTCTTCACCAGGAAGAAACCTGCAGTTGAACAGATGAGGATTTTTGGCTCTCCGGTGTACATTCATGTGCCAAAGGAAAAGAGGGCCAAGCTACAGCCTTCCGATAAGAAAGGTATATTTGTCGAGTACAGTGATTGCTCAAAGGCTTATCTAGACTATGTACTAGGACAAAGGTACATTGAAGTCAGCAGAGATGTGATCTTCCATGAGGAAGCTGTGTTTCGTAAAACACTAGAGATTTCAACGAAAGATGAAGTTCCTCCACCTGAGGTTCTAGATTCAGAAATTCAGAGGGAGGAAGAGGAATTTGAGGATCAAATTCTAGATGTACCTGAGGACACTGAAAGTCCTCTAGACGAACTGCTTAAAGTGCCTCCTTCCAAAAGGAGACCTGCTTGGCATCGAGAGACAGTGCAAGAAGGCGAGAAGCATAAAGCTCCTCCCGGGACTTTCAGAGAAAGCATACAACCACAGAAGTACTTTAGTCTTATGAGCCAACTTATCAGTGCAGAACCTTCATCATACGAAGAAGAAACAAGTAAACAGGTATGGATTGATGCCATGATTGAAGAGTACAGCTCAATCATGAAGAATGATGTGTGGGAAGTTGTTCCCAGACTAACAGGAAAGTCAGTAGTGACATCAGATTGCTTTATAAAATAAAGCATGTTGTTGATGGCAGTGTGGAGAAGTATAAATCCAAATTCGTAGCTTGTGGCTTCACTCAGAAAGAAGGCATTCACTATGATGAGACATTTGCTCATGTTGCCAAGTATACTACCATTAGAACCATCATTTCACTTGCTGCAGTATTCAGATGGATGTAAAGACAACCTTCCTCAATGGAAAGATTGAGGAGGAAGTCTATATAGAACAACCTGAAGGCTTTGTGACTCATGGGAAGAAGACTCATGTATGTAAACTGAAGAAAGCCTTATATTGACTGAAACAGGCTTCGAGAGTCTGGTATGCATGGATGGATGGATTCCTCCATAGCTTGGGGTTTTCCAAAAGTACAACTGATTCTAACTTGTACTTTAAGGTTGTTCATAATCATGTCTTGATACCAGTGTAGTCAGACTCAGACTCGGCAAATACTCGGCTGGCTTGGGACTCGGCAAACTCGTTGACTCGGATAAGACTCAGATCAGACTCGGTAAATACGCGGCAAATATGAAAAAAATAAAAATATAGTAATTTCTGTGCACAAAAAACATACATAAAGACATTTCTAATCCATGTAAGTTATAAAAACAATTCTATGCAAAAATTCATTAGATCATCTCATAAAATTGTTATAACACAACATTTGACACTCCATATTTCTATGCAAAATAGTGAAATGAAAGAGGATTCCTTGAACACATTCCAAAATAGTACCAAGTTCAAACTTCAAACTTCAAAGTTCAAATACATAACTCAAAACATAGCTAGCTGAAAATAAAAAAAAGATAGTGTCTCCAAGTCCAAACTCGAGTTTCATGCATGACTACGAGTAGTAGATCGCCTAACATAGGCCCTAGTAGAGCTAGTACCAACATCACTAGGCTGAAAAATCAACTGTGATGCAGGTGTGTTTGGTGTTTCCATTTCGGAAAATGGAACACCAGACGGACCCTCGGTCTCTTCATCGAGCCAACTCAAATCAGCGGGAGCTTCATCCTCCACTACCCAATCAGATACTAGATCAATCTGATCCAATAAAATTGGATCCAAATCCTTTGCTCGCAACTGTTTTGTGAGTATCCGAAGGTTGTAGTATATGTAGACCAACTTCGCCAACCTCTCATGCTCCAACCTATTGTGCTTTTTGGTGTGGATGTGCTCGAACACTGACGAATTGCGCTCACAACCTAATGCATTGCAAGGCTGACTCAGGACTGATGGCAAATTCCTGTAGTTGTGGTGCCTCAGTGCCACAATCTAACCACCAATGGGCTGTTATAAAAAACAAACAAACAAAGATTACAAGTTTTGCAATGTCAAACTTGAAAAAAAAATAGGGAAATAAAATTTAATGATTTATGTAATTGAATCTTACATGGCACTTTTTTATCCCTGAGATGTTGTGTTGAGCTAAATCCAAACATGCCAGATGATTCCGTGTACATATCTCGCTGCAGATTGATTTGGTCTTGAATCTCTTGACTTGGGTACATCCTCTCAATGCACAGCATCACACCTCTCATCACCTCAGGATCTTTTTGAATTTTAGACCCAACATTATAGAATATGCTTGGATTGAGATATGCCCCTGCTGCATTTAATGGTGAATGTAGTTGCCTGTCCCACCTGGAATCAATAATATGCCATATAGGGAAATATTTAGATTCATCCCCCTTATAGAAGGCCTTGATGGCCTCTTTGGCCCTGTCCATCCCCTCATAAACATATCCCATTGGTGGTTTATCACCATCCATGATCTTCAACACTTTCACAAGTGGCTCTTTCATGCTGATAATCTCAGTGACTTCCTCCCATAAACTATCTCTACGGATAGACAAACTCATAGCCATTGCATCTGGTTTTGTGCTATCTTTATAATGTATCCATTCCTTGCTCATCTCAATGCTTGGTACACATTAAGAAGGCTTTGGAGGGAGAGAAAATTTGTTGCAAACCATGTGACAGCAGGGCGACTGAGTTCACCTTCTGTGTACTCTCTCATAAGGCTCAACACTCAAGCATGGTTATAAATGTATTTGGTTATTTGTTTGCACTCGTGAACAACATCTTGCACCCATGGCAACTTCCCAATGTCCTCCAACATCAAATCTATACAGTGGGTAGCACAAGGAGTCCAAAAAATAGTAGGGTATTTTAAAACTTAAAAAACTTAAAAACTTAAAAAACTTCAAAAAAAAAACTTAAAAAACACATTAAAAAATACACATACTTTTAATTCATTAAATAAAAAATTAAAACATTTAAAACATTAAAAAAAAAAACATTGAATAATAAAAAGTTAAACATTAAAAAAAATTAAAAACATTAAAAAAACATAGAAAAGTTAAAAGTTAAAACATTTAAAAAAGCATTAAAAAAACATTAAAAAAAACTTTAAAAAACTACGTTTAAAAACATTAAAAAACTAAGTTTAAAAACATTAAAAAAAACATAGAAAACATAAAAAAAACATAAAAAACTTTAAAAAACGAATTTTAAAAACATTAAAAACTAAGTTTAAAAACAATAAATAAAACTTTAAAAACATTAAAAAAACTTAAAAAAAAACATTAAAAAAACTTTAAAAGAAACATTACATAATAATACACTATAAAAAATCAAACGAAAAAAAAAACATTACATAATACATTACATAAAAATCAAACGAAAAAAAATCATACTAACCACAAACCTGTAAAATCGAATTCAAAGAGCAACTTGAGCTGACCCTGAACAACAATCCGAGCTGACCCTCAACAACAATCCGAGCTGACCTCGAGCTGACCACTAACCACGAACAGGAACCCGAGCTGAGTTGAACTGGCGCTGAACCTGAGCTGATTCGAACCGCTGAAAAATGCAAGTGCGAAATATGATGCTCAGTGCTGAATCGCCGGTGCTGAATCGCTGATGCTGATGCTTAGTGCTGAATAGTCGACAGTTAAATAGAGCAGCTCGTCCGGGCAATGTAAAGGGAGGCGGTACAAAAAAGAAAAGATCCGGTGTAAAAACCTAGCGGGAAACAGAACCATGTCCGGGCCCACTCATCAGCGGCATGTTTTTTATCGACACCTCCATACTCACGAGTCCGACGAGTACACCCGGGTTTCAGCGAGTGTGGTAATTTTCAGCTGAGTTTGCCGAGTCGCGAGTTTGCAACACGAGTATGCAGTGAGTAACCGTTTCAAATGTGACTTGTTTGGACTCGCCATACTCGCCGAGTTTTACCCGAGTATGACCACACTGCTTGATACTTGTTCTATATGTAGATGACTTGTTTCTTACAGGTGATGAACAATTGATAGAACAGTGTAAGAGGGAGCTTACCTCTGAATTCGAGATGAAAGATCTCTAATTGATGCACTACTTCCTTGGCTTAGAGGTTTGGCAAAAGCCAGGCAAGATCTCCCTGACACAAGGAAAGTATGCAGTAGATATCTTGTAGAGATTTGGGATGCAGGATTGCAAGTCCATGAGCGTACCCATGACTACCAACTTGACAAAGTTGCAGGACTCGGCCACCAGTTCACACTCTGACGGAGTGTGGACTCTACTCTGTACAGACAACTTATTGTATCCCTGATGTATCTCGTGCATACAAGACCAGACATTTATTACACAGTGAATGCACCGAGTCAGTTCATGTCTGATTCGAAGCACATACACTTGGTAGCTGCCAAGCATGTACTCAGATATGTGCGAGGTACTATCACTTATGAGCTCAGGTATACTTCTAGCAATGGAGTATTGTTATCTTGATATGCAGATTCAGATTGGGTTGGCAGTGCAGTTGACCGGAAAAGTACCTCGGGTTACTGCTTCAGTGTGGGATCAACAATGATCTCTTGGTCCAACAGAAAGGAGGGTTCCATAGCTCAGAGTACAGTTAAGGCAGAGTATATTGCTGCAAGTGATGCCTGCAAGGAAATAGTTTGGCTCAATAAACTGATTTCAGATCTATTTAAATGAAAGCTTGACTCAATGATCATGCATTGCGATAATCAGAGTTGCATAAAGCTTTCAGAGAACTTAGTGTTTCATGATAGATCGAAACACATTGAAATGAGGTATCATTTCATCAGAGACCTAGTGCAGAGAGGTGCTCTGAAGTTGGAGTACATTCGTACGGATGAACAGATCGCAGATATTTCGACCAAGTCTCTGACATCATCAAAGTTCGTGTACTTTCGCGACAAGCTTGGCATGGCAGAAAATGCCTCTCTCGATGAGAGGGAGTGTTGATTTTTTTGAGCAGCATCGAGAGCCATTCTCTTAGGAGAATGGGGACACCTGGTCCGGAACCACGACGTGGACTCAACCTAGAGTTGAGTGATCATTCTGTTGAATGATGATATCTTGTCCTTGACCATGATATGGACCCAACTCTGCACTAGGGGGACTCAACCTTGTGTTGAGTGATCATTCTGTTGAATGGTGACATCTGGTCCGAGACCACGATGTCGACCAGTCTAGTATTGGTAGACTCAGCCTAGTTCTGAGTAGCCATTCCTTTGAATGGAGGCACCTTGTTAGCTACCAGGACTCAAACCAGGGCTGAGGGCCGTTCTCCAGGAGAATGGAGGCACTTGGTTTGTTACCAAGTATTTGACCTAGTGTCAAATTATGTAGCTTATGGCTGAGGCACCCGGTCTGTTACTAGGAAGACACTGTAAGCCCTAGACTGGGTCTAGGCATGTGTGACACTCTGACCCCTAATTAGTGGGCTTTGCGATCTTCTCCAAGGCTTAGCTACCCTTGGTTAAGGCACCTTAGTACCCAATCTTGGTGTCACACAAAGTGTGAGTTAAAAGCATTAGTAATTCTCTTTGTCTATGATGATGTACTTTGAGTGGCGATGAAAGACCATGTTGACCACATGTGATGACCATAGGGGCACTTGAAGAAGACTAAAGCAAAAGTCAAAAATACATGAAGACTCTTAGTACCACTAAGGTGTAAAAGTGAAAGTGCAAAAAGACCTTTAGTATGGGCATGCCACCTTAGGGATCTTCCCTATTGGCACCCTTTGGCAGCCTTTATCAGACACACCCGGGAGGGTTCTGGCCTACGGCCTACCCTCGGGTAGCCACTAGGCAGACCCATGAGGGCTGTCATGGCCACACAAAACCTCTAGACAGCTTGTGGGCATACCCGTGAGGGTTCTGTAGCAGCCCACAAGGCTGTCGGATCTGCACAGGCCCTCGGGCAGCGTACGAACCAACCCTAAAGGCCTCGGCCTGGGCAGTCTACCCTTCGAGCAATAACAGGGTTGCAAAACAGAGCAGCCGAGCAGGAAGCAACAGACGGGCAGCTGACAGGTACGGTCGGGCAGCACGGAAGGCAAATCTGGGCAACCTGCAAATTGTTTTATAGGAGAGAGAAATTAGGGCAGCAAGCCCTAATTTGTGAAAAAGTCCTACTTGAGCATTTTTCTGTGAAATTGGAAATTTGATTTTCTGTAATTGTGGTTTAACCCTGTTGGGGTTTGTGGAACTCTTTGAAAAATTTCAGTCATCTCATTTACGAGATGAATTACTAATGCTTTTGGGGTTTTTGTCCTTTAAAGGTTTCCCTAGTGAAAAATCTTGTGTTCAATGTGTTGATGTGATTGATGTTGTTTACTGCACTTATCATTTGTTTAAAGTTAGTTTGCAATTTTTTTTTTAAGTATTCATGCTTATGCTAAAATTCAACACCTTTGAGTTTGTTGGTGGAAAGCGGAAGGAATATGCTCCTTGGAAGTGCTCGAAAAATGGAGTCAAACAAGATCCACCAAACCTTTGAGCCTAAGTACCTGTATCAACTCATAAATTCTTGGACAAAGACATGGTTAAACGCAAGGGTGTTAACTACAAAAGAAACATGGAAAATATGCATTTAAACAAAAATAACATATACGTCCAGGAGATCTAATGCAACTAATCAATAAGAAATAATCAGACAAGAAATTTCTTACCCTACTTAGATTACTTCTCCTTGTAGGCCCACAACAAACCAAACAAGTACAACCAAATTGAACGACACAGATTACCTCGTGAAATATGCAATGTTCATCCACACACTTGAGCCATACACCACATGAGGCCTCTAAAGATTTTCTATTATTCCAAAAGAAGCTTACAAACTACAATACAAAACTTGAGCATTCGTTCGGTCCTCTGAACATGAGAAACAATGAGCAAAAAGCTTGCTTAAATAGGAAAAATAAGAGCAAACCCCAAGGAGGGCGAATTTTCCAATTGTTGGATATTTTTGAGAAGATTGGGGCGAACAAGAGTGAACTAGAGGTGGTAGGTGACACCTCTCATAAGGTATGTCACCCTTGCCTCTTTCTGTGACACATATACAACAAGAGGTGAGCTCTGCCATGGATAAATGTGCTCCTCTAAGTAGAAATTCGTCCCCTCATGTATTTCATTGGAATTGACTTGATCTAATCTTGATTTGGTCTCCAATTAGCCCCAACATTATCCTTAGTTGAATTGGAACATGTCTCGGACAACTTCCCACTGATTTAGGGATGTGTTTTTTCTCCATATTTTCCCTTTTTATATTTTTTTATTCATTTTTTTGTTTTTTTGGAGATTTTTACTTAAGTGATAAATTAATCACTTAAAACCTAGGAAAAGTGTGTTTTGGGGTATAGTGGGTTTTCTGAGTTTAAAAAGACGCTTCGTCGTCGCAAATTTGCCCCCCTAGCCATACTTTAATGACACTTTGAATTTTCCCATTTAAACTATTAAAAAATAGTCTAAGTTTACGGGAAAAATATTTTTTCTTGGAAATTTAAAAAACACTATGGGGGACCTAGTGCAATGTTCATATGACTAAAAAAAGTGAGTAGCATGGTAATATACATCGACACCTAGACTTTAATAACTTTGGAGGTGGAGTGAAAAACTCGAAAATTTTAAGTCGTTTGTGCAACAACCGATAATTTACAAGGGAAAAAAATACTCTAGAGTACCGCATTGATAATTAAGTCTAAGTTGGCCAAGCCTTTTACAAAAAATCATCATGCTACGTCAACTTATTACAATTTCCTCGTAGGATATGAACATGCGAAATTTTAAGAATCGGCCAAAATTGGCCCTGAAAGGTCTTCTGAACCTTTTGAGCATTGATAATGAACAAAGGACTTGTTTACAACCTCGACGACTCACTGGAAATCCACCTAAGTGGAACTTAGTGGATAACAAGAGCTATTTAGTGGGTTATTGAAGGATGACTCAAGGATCTTGGTGGAGCTTGGCGATGATGACAAGTATGTAGTAAATAGACAGGGGACAATTCAGTTCCATCTTGAGTGAGGGGGATCATTTATTCAAGAGGTGCTCTATCTTTTGGGCCTAAAGAAGAACCTATTGTTTGTTTCAATCATGGAAGACAAAGATTATGCAGTTACACCTTTCGGAGAGGACAACTGTTCATTTGTCCAAAGGGATCATGTCTAGACATAGCTATGAGAATTGGCGTGAGGGAAGGCAACCAATATATGTTAAAACTGAATCATGTTTAGGAATTGGTGCACGACAGTGAGAGAATGTGCGATCTTTGGCACACAAAGATAGGACATCTGCATCACAGGGTGTTGCACATATTTAGGGAGATAGTCACTAGTCTTCCAAACTTTAGTATTGACTAGCAACGTGTGTGCAAAGGGTTTGCACTTGGCAAGAATGTCAAGACTTCATTTTGTAGCAACGAGAGTTGATCCAAGGAGATTTTGGATATGAGCCATTCAGATGTTTGTGGGCTTATGTCAGTTGCATTAGTGAAGGGAGCATCTTACTATGTCCCCTTCATTAATGTTTTCTCTAGGAAGACCTGGATCTACTTCATGAAGACGAAGGATGAGGCCTTAAGTCGGTTCAAGGAATTCAAAGCTCAAGAAGAGAACCTAACAGGTAAGAAGTTCAAGGTACTAAGATAAGACAACGGGGGTAACTATACCTCCAATGAATTCAAAGATTTAAGTAAGGAGGTAGGAATCAATAGGGAGAAGATGGTTTCCTACAACCCACTTTAGAATGGGGTTACAGAGAGTACGAACAGGTACATCGTCAGTTCTATGAAGGCCATGAGCCATGACCATAGTTTGTCATTGTTTTTGTGGGCAGAAGCATGCAATACAGTCGTGTATATGTTGAATAGGAGTCTTCACAAGATCTTGGAGGAAAAAACCCCAGCAGAGACAATCACTGGGGTAAGACCTGAGATAGGGCATCTTAGGATTTTTGGTTGTCCAGTCTACATCCACGTGCCTATGGAGAAGAGGACACAGTTGGACCCTTTTGGTGAGAAGGACATTCTTGTGGAATATAGTGTGAATTTGAAACCTTACAAAGTTTTCATGCTAGGACAATGGAAGACAATGGTGAGTCGAGACTCGGGATATTTAGTTCAAGGAGAACTTGGCCGTCAAGAAATTTCATGATTTTCCCACAGTATTAGAGGGCATAACAATTGGCCTCGAAGGATGAGCAGAGCTCACAGACTTCCAGTGTAGAGAGCCAACCCTCAGGGAAAGAGGAGGACGTAACCTCTTCCAGATAAGCTAGTAGTCCTAGTTGGTTTGAGCAAACACTAAGGGATACTCCAGAGCATTTAGAGGCACCTAGGAGTACTTTTAAAGAGAGCAAGCCGCCCATGCAGTTCCCAACTTATATGGCCCTAATAACCAACATCACAGACTCAAAGCCTTCTAGCTTTGATGAGGCATCCAACCACCAGGTATGGAGAGATGCCATGGTGGAGTACAACACCATCGTGAAGAATGATATTTGGGATATTGTACCGAGACCTGCAAGTAAGTCAGTGGTGACTTCTAAGTGGTTGTTCAAATGAAACATGCAACAGATGGCAGTGTGGAGAAGTTCAAGGAAAGATTTGTGGCCAGAGGTTTCTCTCAAATGGAGGGAATTGACTATGAGGAGACCTTTGCTCTTGTTGCCAAATATGCTTCTATCCGAGCAGTGCTATCCATTGCTTTAGAGATGGGGTGGAGGAATCACCAGATGGATGTGAAGACAACCTTCCTTATCGAGATCATTGTGAAAGAGGTATATATAAAATATCCACAGGGATTTGAGGTAGATGATAGAGAGACACATGTGTCCAAGCTTAAGAAAGCGTTGTATAGACACAAACAGAGGCCCAGGGCGTGGTACTTAAAGATCAACAACTATTTGCAAAGCATGGGCTACACCAAGAGTGAGGTAGAGCCCAACTTGTACTTCATACTCGTCGGATCTGAGCCATTCCTATTGGTGTTCTATGTGGATGGATTGATACTCAGGGGCAAAGAAGCTAGTTGCAGGATGCAAGTCAGACATGTCGACAGAATTTGAGATGGACATTGGGATGATGATGACTTTCTGAGGCTGGAGGTATGGCGAAGATCAGGAGAGATCTTCCTTTAAAAGGTGAAGTACATAGTGGAGATTTTGAAGAGATTCAAAATGGAGGGTTGTAGACAGATGGCCACACCGATGGTAACCAACTTGAAGAAGGTTGATTCCTCATTGTCAAAGTTTGCAGATTCCAGACTTTACATGCAGCTTGTTGGGTCCTTGATGTATTTGGTCAACACCAGGCCAGACATCTATTTTGTTGTGAACACCTTGAGCTAATACATGGTGAAGGCAAGGCAGGTGCATTGAATCACAACAAAATATGTGCTCAGATACTTGCAAGGCACAGTAGAGTATGGATTGAGGTACCTTGGCAGAGATGGAGTAAGGTTGTAGGGCTGCTCAGATTCAGATTGAGCAGGGAGCGATACAGAATGGAAGAGCACATTAGGGTGTTGTTTCAGCTTGGGCTTGGCAACGATTTCCTAGTTCAATAGGAAGAAAACTTCAATAGCACTCAGTTCAGCAGAAGCTGAGTACATGGCAACCAGCTTGATGAATTGTGAAGTAATTTGGCTTCACAAACTGCTTATAGGGTTATTTGGTCAGGAGCTAGACGCTACAGTGATTCATTGCAACAATCAAAGCTGCATAAAACTCTTCAAGAATCTAGTGTTTCATGACAGGTCAAAGCACATTCAGGTCAGATACCATTTCATCAGAGACACAGTCCTGAAGGGAGCAGTCAAGCTCTAGTACTTTCCTACAGATATGAGTAGATTGCAGACATACTCACGAAACCCTTTGTGAAATGGAAGTTTGTCTTCTTTCTAGAGAAGATTGGAGTGGTGAATAATACCTTCCTCGCTAAGAGGGAGTATTGATGATTGTAGCTCGGACAGATATTTCATTGGGGTGTGTCTAACCCATG
This sequence comes from Pseudotsuga menziesii, assembly GCA_001517045.1. Lineage (NCBI taxonomy): Eukaryota > Viridiplantae > Streptophyta > Pinopsida > Pinales > Pinaceae > Pseudotsuga > Pseudotsuga menziesii. The sequence continues at coordinate 273,672 of LPNX010206907.1, read as the reverse complement.
GAAATAGTCATTTAATGTAACTTCACTTTTTGACATTTCACTTTATCAATTTATTAATTAAGTGAAATGTGTTTTTTTGTTAAGTGAGTTTATATTAATTTAATAAAGTGCCTAAGTCAAGGCATTTGTGATTTAAGTTAATGTGGGCCATTGATCTCAAGTCAAGATCAGATGTAATCTTAACCGTTGAGATTAGGGATTTGGCCCAACTGAAAAATACAAAAAGGCAGCAAGGGTTAAGGTAAGAGACACATTTTTTATTCACAAGTCTGTGAGTAAAAGAGAACTAGAGAGGGACTTTTGGTTTTCAGCATTTATGTATCTAAGAATATAGACAAATAATAATAAAACTTTTATCTGCCACATTAATCGTGCTGCAGTACTGGGCACTTGTACAGTTGAAACCATATTAATCCTTTTTCTTAAAACTTTTTCTCACCTGTCAATATTCGTTACTTTTGCATAATTTTTTCTCTATCTGTTTGTACAGGGCTAAATCAACTGAATTGTTCCAAATGATCACCAATCCTCGTGTTCCTCAGTGTATACTACTTACAGCCTTCGCTGTAAAGGTATTAATTTTCTTTGCATTTATCTAAAGTTTTCCACTCTACAGTCATTGCTGCATGGTGTGTTTTTTATTGCATACCATTTATATTTTTTTCTTGTAGATGAAGTTACCTTTAATTTGCCCTGTTTTTGTCAAATAATGATATTTCATTAAACATGAAACTCACTTCTGAGAACCTCTGGCAGCTGAATCATGTAGTCTTTATTTGTATCCATATAAAATAACTTTATAAATTATGACTTGACATTTGATCTTCTAAACTCCAGTCTGGAAAACTTTCTGTTCACCTCTGCTGGTGGACAGCTCCTAATCTATCAATATCAACCCAATAGCTGATTTGCATTCTTCTTTTTATTGCTATCCTCTGAAAGTGCATATTGTTATATGTCACAAATGTCAAATTTGGGATTTAACTGATTGAGATTTGAATGATATATTATATGTTTTTTAAGCTGAAGCACAGGAAAGTGAAAATTAAGTATGTAGTCAATTTCACATAGTAGGCAGTAGCCCTATCTTTACATGTATTTCTCCCCATTTTCACTGGGGCCTTTCTATTCTGAATTAGGGTTATTCTTACATCCTCTGGTAGAGTTGAGATCTCTCTTATTTAGAATAGAGGATAGTTCTTATTGTTGTTATGGCATACCTTTTCCATTTCCATGCTTGAGAAGACCATTTATTTCTATTATGGTTGAATCTTGTCAAATTTAAGGAATATGGATGGAAGCCAGTACCAATGGGTCTTTGTAATGTGTCCATCAAGCATAGAACATAGATTTGTTACAGTATGTATTTTCTATAACTTTTCTTTCATGTCTTAAAAAATTTCTTAGTTTTGTGTGTTCTGCAACCTGAAAAGCAGGCTGTTTCTCAATGTGAAACACAAACTCTCAGCTTGAATTCAATTGCATTTGCCTTGGCACGCGTGATTGTGCTTGTTACTTCACAGGTATTTATACTTTATGATACTCAGTGCATTTTTACAGTTGTTTTTGGTTTATAGTACTGTAGATTTTTAGTTCAATTATTCCAGTTAATTTCAACTCACAATTGTAGCATACAAGTTCAAGTACAAATGACTTTCCAATGTCAGTTAAGATATAAATTTATAATATATATCAATGTATAAAAATATGATTGATAAGATGATGTCTTGTTACAAAATGAGGGCCTGAATATATATCCCGTAGAATGGTGCCTAGTTGCCCTTTAATGAAAAGTTATGTCTTTTGATAAAATCATTTGATTATTCCAGTTAATTTCAACTCACCATTGTAGCATAAAAGTTCAAATACAAATGACTTTCCAATGTCAGTTAAGACATAAATTTATAATATATATCAAAGTATAAAAATATGATTGATAAGATGATGTCTTTGTTGAATTTTCAGCATTAGCATAAACTTTAAAAATTTGCAGATAAACATAAATAGATCAGCAGTGCAGTAAAAACACATTCATCACATCAACACACGTGGACACAATATTTTTCACTGGAGAAACTTTCAAAGGACAAAAACCTCAAAAGCATTAATAGCTCATCTCGCAAATGAGATGGATTAAGAAATTCTTCAAAAAGTTCCTCAAATCCAGATTTGGATTTTGACCACAGTAACTGTAAAATTCGTTAGTAAAAATCAGACTGATAATTTTACCCACATTTCCAGAATTGCAAAAAATTGCCAATTTAGGACTTTCTTAGAAAAACTGAGATTTTCTCTCTCCTGCCCAAAAATATCGGACTGCTGAAAACTGGCTAAAAATATCAGAATGCTGAGAACTGGCCGAAATTATCAGACTGCTGAAAACTGCCCAAAAATATCAGACTGCTGAAAACTGCCTGAAAATATCAGACTGTTGAACACTGCTCGAAAATATCAGATTGCTGAAAATTGCCCAAAAAATAGAATGCTGAAGATGGCTGTGCAAAAATGCTAAAGATGGACTTTGCTGATAAAACCCTAGCTGAGTGTTTGAAGTTTGAACATAAGATAGTTTTGTTCACCTATGAGAGCAAAAGTGTGTGCGACAAATGAGAAGGCTTGATCTTCTTTTATAGCCTTTGTTCACTTGTAAGTGGACAAGATTAGGAAAAATAAAAATAATAATATTTTTATTTTTTTCCTAATTTCACTTTCACTTTTACCAAAAAGGTACTTTTATTTTTTTCCACTGACTTTTATAAGAAGTCCTTATTTAATTTTGTTTTCCACCTGTGGTCCTTTTAGGTGGACAAGATTAGGAAAGATAAAAATAGTAATATATTTATTCTTTTCCTAATTTCACTTTCACTTTTACCAAAAATGTACTTTTATTTTTTTTCTTTGACTTTTACAAGAAGTCCTTATTAAATTTTGTTTTCCACCTGTGGTCCTTTTAGGTGGACAAGATGAGGAAAGATAAAAATAATAATATTTTTATTCTTTTCCTAATTTCACTTTCACTTTTACCAAAAATGTACTTTTATTTTTTTCCTTTGACTTTTAGAAGAAGTCTTTATTTAAATTTGTCTTCCACCTGTGTTACAAAAAGTCTTTATTTCTTTTGACTTTTGACTTTGGCCTTTTACCAAGTGCCCCTGTGGTCATTACCTGTGGTACTTTTTTATTTCAAAAGTACATCATCATAAACCAAGAGAGTTATTAATGCTTTTATCTCACACACTGTGTGACACTTAGATTAAGTTACCAAGATATAGATACGGATTCGGATCCGGATACAGATTCACTAGATTTTTTAAAACCCAGGATCCAGATACGACGGGGAAACCACAAGTACAAAAAAATATAAAAATATTTTTATGATAAATAGAAAAATAGAATGAAGAAACAAAACTAATTAGGAAACACAAGAGTAGAACTATAAGTTATTGCCAAAAACGAGAGTTCATGTACCATAACTGATAATTTGATAAGTTGTGATATTAATAATTTTAAAAACCATTTCAACATTGAACTGGAAGCAGGTCATAATAGTGTTTTTGTGAGCCACATACACGTGTCCCTATCAACAGAGAATAAAGTGGTTTTCTTGAATGCTATGGCAAGACCAATGTTATCGGAACCGGACCGGTCATCGAACCGGCGAAGCCCAAAATGTGAACCGGACCGGAAATCGGACCGGAACTGGCAAAAAACCAGGTAAAAAACCAGCTGACTAAAAAATACATAAAATATCCATATTTTGTAAAAAACATATATAAATTCATGTGCATACATATGAATCCAGGACATGATCATTCTTGGGACGGTTGCCAAACTTGGAGAAGATATCCCATGTCACCATGGGTAATACACATCAAACATCTTGTCCATCATTTCCAGGCATTTAATAAAATTCTTTAATGAACCATGTATATCTGAATATGCTCTTCCAAGTCTGATTTTGATGTGTCGAATAGTTACTTCTATATACAAAGTTATTTCAAGATTTTTTTTATTTTTCACAGGATCCATTTGAAAATTTCAAGATTTTATTTTTATTTTTCACAGGATCTGTTTCATGGGACCCAGATACTTTTCCTTCTGCAGGGGATCTGTTTCCGTGGTGGATCTAAGGCAGATCCAATCTAGATACGTATAGGATCCGTGGATTCGCAGATCCTACTTACTGGGGTGGTGGATCCGGTGACACAGGTTTTTTAATCTTTGTGAATATTTGCAATTTGTCTTTTTCCCTCATTGTATCCATCATGTTGTTGCTTTGGTTTTGTACATTTTATGAAATTTGTAAGCTCTTTGTTATGCAAGAATATGTCAAGGTCTAAATAAAAAAAACATGTTTTGATCCATGTTGCCTCAAACCATTATGAAAACTATGGATCTATGTCAATAAAAGGAAGTCTTTCAAGTGTATTGACAATCTATGTAATGGAGCTATTGAACTAGTATTGGCTTGGTTTGAGAGCATTATTGTATGCAACATCTCCAACATTATGTATTGTTTATGCTTGAGGATAGATCGAGGGATTTGGAGTTCACGAGAGATATGGTTTTTTGATGATAGCAACTTTCTACCATAAGCAGGCTTCGAGGTGCAAGTCCTTAGGTTGATGTTATAGCATCCTTCATCACATAGATACTTCCAACACTGACACTACTCGTGTCATGCCTTGTGAGCTCTCTTTAGCTTGTGGTTGTTATCTATGTGATGTATTACAAGCTATTAGTACAATGGTATATCCCTATGGTGGGATCTAATTCCACATTAATAATTAGTCTACTCTACTCTACCTAGGAGAGTTACGAGTACACAAGTTTACAAGCCCCAACTTAGTCATTATGATCATTAATTAAGGTTTATATCAATGATCAATTCTAATATTAAGCAATGTACACGCGTACCAGTAGTAGTACTATCATAACTAAATTTAAAGAGAAGTTGTGATGTTAGAATGAGATTTAAAACATAGAAAGTTCGTTTACTACAAGTAAACCATTAACCCTATTCAGACAAAGTTATCTTTCCACTATTGCTAGCTTCAAGATGAAAATAAAAGCATTTTCTCTTGGAGTGCACAACCTATATGGACTTTAGATCTCATTTTCATTACATTTGTCACAATATTAATCTTTATAATATATTACCCCATGAAAACCAAAGTGATCTCGATAAAAAAATTCAAAGTTATTTGATCGTAGTAATAACATAACAAAACACATTAATTATCTTTGTTAAGCTCTAATAGATAGTAGTTTGCGTAAATGCAAAATAGAAATTGAAATTTTAAACAATAGGTTTTTACAATGTTATATCAATGAATGCATTTTGGTTTTATTGTATTTCTTGTGGGTTGCGATCAAGTCCTTGGGCTGATCTTCACTTCATATTTCTATATTTATTGTGCTCAATTTGTGCTAATAAACAGTTGTTTTATTAATATGCTTCAAACAAGTTCATTTCCTACAAATATGCTATATTTTATGTTTCTTTTACAATTGTTTAGAATCATGTCAAAATCGCGTTCTTCCAGATAATGGTTATTACAGGATTTGCTATAGGTTAAAAGTTATGACTCATGGACACTGTAAATTCACAGTTCTGTTACACAACTGGAATTGATCATATATAACAAGGGAGTACATAGAATGAATAATTATTCTCTAAAAGTAATTTCATCTCTAGAATTTATGATAATGATAAATTTATCATGATGATCTTGTGGTGCTTTGTTTCTTATAGGTTCCAATTGCAATGGATCTTGTGCTTGCAGAGTTTCATAAGGCTTGCATATTTACTGTTCCAAAATACATTCCATATTCAAAGGTATGGCATACCTGACTTGGTCTTAGATAGTGATTAGGCTTGAACTATCTTTCAGCGTTGCTCTACATCAAACATATTTTATGTTACCATACTTGAGCTAATAACTATTGGGAGTCGTTATCCCTTCTTTTGATTTAAATATTTCATTAGCTGATTAACATGTCCTAAATTTTAGCTTTATTGTTAGTCTTTTTTATGGAAAGGTACGCATACTTGAATCAATCATAGATTGTTATCAGTTACATACCTACATATTCTTTTTTTTGTGGTATGGAAAGAGAGTATGCAGAATTACTGGAATGTGCAGAGCAAGGTGTCGGGAATGGTGAATTATAGAGTGGCTACCATCCTATGAAATTATTTTGAAATGTGGGCTATCTTCCTGGAAATTTGTTGCCACCAGGAACGAATTTGGCCACAGGCCAGCAAGTCTTAAACTTTCTATGATACCACTTGTAATGGACTTGATGGTTGTGATGAGGAGCCATCAGGAATTATAAGAAAAGGGACAAGCCCGTGTAATCCATAAAGGATGTGTTGACCACCAAAACCAACTAGGTGGACAACATTGTACCATGCACATGTTGGATGTGCCTTGAAGATAAGAATGAAGTACTTAATGATTATATCAAGCGAAGCAACTCTTCTTCTCGTCTTCTCTCTATAAAATTTCCCACCCCTACAGGCGATTTTGTAAGGATATGTCAACATGAATGTCTAGTTTTTTGTAACTTAATTGCCTAAGACTTAGTCATTAGGGAAGTCCTTTCATCGAGTGTTTTTTCACTTGGATAATTAAAATTTCTTTTTAGAGATTTTAATTATTTGAGTTTTTCACTCAAAATTACCTCCAAGGTGGTGAAAGGTGTTCTAGTGATCGAGTCCATGGGGTGATTGGGGCTTATGAATGCTCTATATTACCATGCTAGACATTATCCATAGTCTTGCGGAATTTCATTAAGTTTTTACATATGTTTTTTTAATTTTTGGTCATTAAAAATGTCACTCAAGACAATTTGTTGTAATGTAAAAGAGGGTTACTTGGTCCTTTTTAATGTTGTATAGGGGCATGGGTACTCAAGACTAATGACATGGGACTCCCTACACCCTTGGGCCAAGTTTGAAGTCATTCGGACAAGTATTACTATGGTTTTGGTCACTTTTTCCTAGGTCAGTCAAGGAAATCAGGAAATTTGACATTTAATTAGAGAGCCAAATTTTGGAAAAGTGACTGTAGTCACTTGGAGTGGCCAAGTAAAGGTTCTAATGTTTAGATTAGGTTCCTAAGATAAATTTAAGACCCAAAGGCCCTCCCCAAGCAAGTATGTAACAAGTTTTGAGTTGTCGACTCTAGGGGGGTGCCCCCTTCTCTTTTTGATTGGTTGGGTGAGCTAAAGTCAATGGAAGGGGCCCCACTATGGTGGTTTACTCCCCATTTGACATAGCAATAAGGTTAGAAGCATTAAATTGGGGGTTTATCTTCCCATATTTGAGATCCCAAGCCATGGTTTTTCTCTCCTTGAGCAAATTCGCCCCCCTGTCTCCCTTGCGACACTTGTCTAGCATACAAAGAGTCTCTCTCTTTCATTTTTCCTATTTAAGGAGGCTTCCCCTCCTCATTTGGGTTACACACATCCCCTTTCTTGCTCATGCTCTCATTGTTTCTCTTGCTCTCATTCCATAGCTCTTTCTTTGGCCATTGTAATTTTCAGCCATTTGGCTTTGTTAATAAAAAATATTTGGAGGAATCCGGTGTCCTTTGTGCTCATTGATAGCTTGCTTCTATGCTCAAGTAACTACATAAGCTAGGGAGGCCACGGAAGCATACTAATTTGCTTTGATAAGATTTATGGTATTTGTATTCCATAGATTTTGTGAGTTCTATTTCTTGTAACTAAAGAAGTTCATATCTTTTCTAGTTTGAAATTTATGATTTCTTTGCTTATCATTTGGTTCTCACCTCTTTGTAGTTTGGTAGTAAAAATCTTATTAGTTGCAGGTATATGGATTGAGAAGTGGGATTCCAAGGTTGGATGCCCCATTGCTTGATTTCTTGAAGAGCCAAGGACAAAATTTCATCTTTCTTTACACATAAATTTCTGCATTTTAGTTTTAGTTGGTTAGGTTCTTCAAGTTTGAATTTTACTGATATTCACTCAAATTATCTCAACATTATTCTTTTGACAACTTTGTATAAATTTTGTATATATATTGCACTAACATACTAACTTCCCCAAAGTGATTTTGGGCACATTTTATCATTTTATGCTTGCTGGGTTTTAGCAGATTAGTAACAAAACAAGACAAAACTCTGTCAAAACTTAGCCATAGAAGATTTTTAGGGCCACCCCAAAGGAAAAACTTCAAGGCCATCTCAAGAAAGGGGAAAACCACGGTTTTTCTCACTCTCTTTACCTCTTTGTTTATGCTCAAATTTAAGCTTTTGTAATAAGTCCAAGAGAGTCTCTTGGACTTGATTTCTTGCTTTGCATTTTCAGTTAAATCAAGTCTCATTTATTTGCCTTCCATTGCTAGCAAAAGAAGTCTCATTTATTTGCCTTCCATGACGTGGGTTTAGATTAGTTAGAGTTTCATTTTGTTTTTATTTTCTTCTTTATTATTCCCCACACCTTGCAAGTGATTTGGCGATGCGATCCTTGCAAAATCGTGTTGGCTAGTATTTTTTTTTTTGTTATTTTCATTTGCCCACACCTTGCAAGTTATTCGACTTTGCCATCCTTGTGAAATCGTGTTGGCTTGTATTTTTTAATTCTTTTATTTTTATTTTCCCACACCTTGCAAGTGATTCGGCTATGCCATCCTTGCAATATCGTGCTGGTTTGCATTGTTAATAATTGTTAAATTCTTCATTCGTTTAAAATAAACCTTGCCTCAATATTTGCCTAAACCTTGTCGGTTGGTGTGACCCTGGGGGACAAGAAAGGGAGAAGATTTGAGTTGGCTAGAATAATAGGCATTTCAATCCATTATTGCAAGATTGACAAAAAGATGATTAGTGTGTGGAGCTGGAGGGGTAGAGGTCGTTGGGGGCCTCATGGCACTCTCTGTCCTCCTGTTGAGCACTCGACTAGCTCTTGGGACTGACTTGTGGAGCTAGGAGGGAGCTTTGTGCTCTCTTGTTGAGCACCCAATAGTTTCTCTCAGTTGAGGGATAAGGGTTGGAGGTAGACACATTAGTTAGCTGGTTTATTTCTCATGCAAACACATCAATTCCCTAAGTTGAAGAAAGACCTTAAAACAAATTAAAATCTATCGGACCACTTGCACAACATCATGATCTTTCATTTTAATTACTATTGCAGTCATTGTTTACTTGGTTCAGTTCTACTTCAAGCTCATCTCGTACACTTTAGTTCATTTGCTTAAATTATTTTACTTTTGATGAATGCGGTCTTTTGATTATTGTGGTGAGCGAATGATTTAGAGCAATTTGTGCATTTTGGTAGTTTCTTGTAATCTTTGTTTGTGACTCCATAGCTCGATTCAGGCAGGCACTGGTTTAATAATACTATATTTCTCTTGCAATTATATTTGGTTTACGAATAAAGAAAGATTCGCTTGTCATTTGAAATTGTTGCATTTCTGCATGATTGATTACCATAAAATTTAAATTAGTTTATTCATCTTTTAACTCCTAAAACACAACCTTCGAAACATAGTGAATAGGGACTGCCCCCTTGGAACTTTTTAGGAGTTGGGTCTAAACGAAGGAGTTAGGAACTGATGTGACATTGGGTTCTAAACTCATAGTTTCCCTCGGGAACACACCTAGTGGTTGGAAGACTTTTCCATGGTCAACTGTGTTTTTAGGCGCCAACGGGATGAAAATATCATATAACTAGCATAGATCCATCTTAATCTTAGATCTATTAAGCGTTGAGAGGCATTTAAAAGACAGGTGAAATAACTCGATGCTTAGAAGATCCAGGTTTAAGATGGATCTAGGAGATAAGGACCAAGAGGGAGTCGACAAAACAAACAAAGATAAGTGTTTAATTGTCATTATTTGTATATCTAATTACTTAAATGATTTTGTTCAGTGGTGTACATCTTTATGTTCCTAGATTTAGGAAATGTATTATGAATGATTGCATTCTGAACAATATACTAGTAATATGCATGTAAGGATTGATCCTTACATTATTCTCATAATTGATAATATATATTTATTTATTATTGTTATTACATTGAATTCGTGTGTCTTTATACATATGAAGAAAGACCATTTAAACCATGTGTCCTTTCAATGCCTACATTTACATAAATTAATAATAACTAAACTAATAGATAATAAATTAATAGTTGTAATATACTTTTGGTATATTACAAGTTATCCTGCTCTGAATAGATTCGTCCACTAATCTTCTTATGAGCCTGCTGCAACTGGAATTCTTGCCACGAATAATGGTGCCATGGTTTAGTAGTTCTTGAAATATTTGGTCGCATTTCCATTCAAATCTTTTTTTGCATATGATTATGTAGATGAACGCATAACAACTATATGGAGTATTCTTCTGAGCTTCTAATCCGATGGTGTTCTTTTGACCTTCTATTTTGATGTAGATTTTTGATATTTCTACATGCTTTGATATGGTTTTATTATCTGTAGTGGCAACTACTAATAATGTACTTACTTCCTTGTTAGGCAAGCTTGTCTTTATTTGTTTTTTGGGAACCTTTTGAAATTCTAGAACATCTTGAGTTGTGACTACTAATAAAATGTTCATCTCATCATTTGTCACACCATCCTCTGGGTTTCGTTCTTTTACGTTATCATGATTAAGGTCATCTTTAGCACTTTTATTTTCATCATTGCATTCTTCTATAACTTCAATTTTCTCATAATTGTTGTTAACATTGACTTTATTGACTTCTACGACAACGTCATTTTCTTTACAATTAATATTGACATTGTGATTGTCAATATCATTTTGATCTTTCATATTCTTGTCTTCTACTTCTTCTGTTTCATTGTTCTTGTTATCGTCTTTCTTAACAAGTCCTTGTTCTGGAACTGGCGTATTAATCTGCCTTGCTTCCCTACCTTGTAGGAAGCCACAACGAACTTTTGGTAGGCGTGCATACTTTTTACTAAGTATCGCATTTTGAGGTTTGTAGTTGGGATGTCTTTTCTTATCCCACTTGGTGTCTAGTGGTATGGATATTTTGTGAGGAGGGGTATAAAGAGTTGGTCGGCTAGGCTTCTTTTCCTTCCTAGGGGTAGTAGCGATTTTATATTCATCCTTACTTGAATAAGTAGGAGTCGCAATAGTCCTTTGTTCTTCTTGACTTGGTAACTCGAGAGTCACAGTTACTTCTTCTATCGAGGGTGTAGATCCCAACACTTCTTGACTTGAGAACTCAGAAGTCGTAACATCTTCTTTTTTGGTTGTAGTCCCTTCTTTTGTTATGAGTGTCGATGTAGACCCCAGCCTTGCTTGACCTGAGAACTTGGGAATCAACATAGCTTGTTCCTTTATGATAGGAGTCCCTTCTTTTGACGTGAGTGTTGATGCAGACGTCGACTCTATTTGGCCTGAGCACTCGGGATTCGTAACATCTTCTTCTTTACTAGTCGTAGTCCCTTCTTTTGTCATGAGTGTCGATGCACATCCCAATTCTATTCGGCCTGAGCACTTGAAAGTCACCACAACTTCTTCCCTGATTCCATTTTCTTCTATTGTGGGTGCAAAATCGATTTCCAGCTCTTTATTTGGAAATTCTTGGGGCGTAACCTCTTCTGCTATCTTAGGTGCTATAGCAGCTTGCATTCCCTCTCTTGAAAAGTGAGATGCTGTAACATCATCCTCCTTCAATTGACTTGAGGGGTAGCATGCATGTGCCTTAGATTGTTCCTTGCCCACATGTTTCTTAGTTTCTTATTCTTTTCGTCGTAATATCAACATTTTCTTTCCTTCAACTAATTTTTTTATATCTTCATGTAGAACTTGTGCTGCCACGTCGATATTCGATATTTTTGCTTCAAGTTCTGTGGGTTTTATTTCTTCAATATCCCATTTAAGGTCATTTTTAACTTCTTGAGTTGGTTTATCTCGTTTGAAAAACCCATAAACGCCTTTATTGAAGACCATTTTGTATTACATAAAATCTTCAAATTTTTTTTTATAATAATAATAATAATAATAATTATTATTATTTTATAAACTATATATATTGTTTTAATATATAGTTTAGTTTTTGTTTGATATTTATATATATATATATATATATTATAATATTATTTTTTACTTTATTTAAAAAAAATTGTTTTTGTTTTGTAAGGTTCACGTGGAGTGGCGGAAGGAGTTGTTGCGTAGCAGCAAAGAGGAGCGCGAAGATGGGAAGGAATGGTGATGGTAGTGGAGGGAAGATGGTCGCGAGGGCACGTGGAAGAGGTGCCCACGGATAGAAGTTGTAGGGTGGCCGCAAGGATGCGCGAGGTGTAACAGGGTGATTGCGGGTGTGGAGAGGGGGAAGGAATTTCACGGCTGAAGAAAAGGATAGGGTGAGAATGCAGGGTTGGAGAGGGGTTGAGGAGAAGCGCAACAAGGCTGAGGGGTTGAGGAGAGGCATAGCAAGGCGTGAGAGGGTTGAGGAGAAGCGCAACAAGGCTGAGGGGTTGAGGAGAGGCATAACAAAGCGTGAGAGGGTTGAGGAGAGGCGCAACAAGGCGTGAGAGTGGATGAGGGGAGGCGCAACACGAAGTGAGTAGGGATGAAGGTGATGGGAATACGTGAAGGGTGATTGGGAGCGTGTGGAAGGAGATGGATCGCAGAGGAGTGGAGTGTAGTGATGTTGAGCAGACTGAGGAGCTGATGGGGCGTGAATAGATGGGAAAAGTAGTGAAGGCTGGCACGTGGTGGGAGCTTGGAGGTGCTATGTGGGAGCTTGGAGATCGCAAATTGGAGCGTGGGGGGTTGCAGAGTGGAGAATAGTAGTGTGGGACGAGGGACCGTGAGATGTGGAAGAGTAACACATGGGTAGTGGGGAAAGCAGCAGAGCAGTGGAGCTTCGAGTTGGCGTGGAACTTCAAGTTGATGGAGAGAAGAGCAGTCAGCTGCGTGGAGCAGTGGAACTTAGGAGCAACAATAATGAGTGGCGATTGGGAAGTGGGCGATGGAAAGGTAGTAGAGGTAAGAAATGGGAGAGTTGAGAGGAGACTAGCGAGGTGTCAATGTGGAGGTCGTTGGGATGACTGCGATGAAGTGGAAGGTAGAGTAATGAAGGGAGTGGGAGCTAGGGAAGATGGAGGAGGAAGCAGTGGATGAGTAGCAATGGGAGCGTGAGGGAGATATGAACACCAGGAAGATTTTGAGCCAACAGAGATCTGAGCCTAAAGTTCAGATACCACTTGTAAGGATTCTTCCTTACATTATTAGCATAATTGATAATATATATTTATTTATTATTGAATTGATAATTATTACATTGAATTCGTGCGTCTTTATACATATGAAGAGACACCATCTAAACCATGTGTCTTTTCAATGCCGACATTTACATAAATTAATAATAACTAAACTAATAGATAATAAATTTGTAGTTGTAATATACTTTTGGTATATTACAATGTGTGTGATGGGTAAGTGGCATATGGTGTTGTACAACAATTCCATTGCTACTTATCTAGAATGAAACTTCTTTGCTTACATGTTGGGAGTAGTGCATGCTCTTCATAATGTTCTGGTAGAGATGGGATGCATCTAGAAAGTTAACATATGTGTCCGAGATATGGATGAATGTTGTAGCATTAGCTAAGATAGTTGCATGACTGTGTGATATATATGCATAAGAATTTGTTATTATTAATATGTTTTAAAAAATATGAAATGTTTATAATCATGCAACTGAATTTGACTAGTAGGAAACATACTTATGCAATCACCTACAAAAGAAGAATGATGAGGCCTGTTCCGAAGAACAAGTGACGATGGTTCATCCAGAACACTCAAAGAAGATTCACTTTGACAAAGTATATGAAGAGGAACCTGAAGCTCCTAGGGTCAAAGACACTGTGATGGAAGAAAGAGCTTTAGAAGAATATGAGAATCATGATATGACCAAGCCATAGAGACCTGTAGATCCACCCCAAGACGCGAACAACCATAAGAGAAGACCAGCTTGGGCACGAGAGATCATCCAAGATGAAGAAAAGTATTGTGCTCCAGATGGGACTTCTAGAGAAAGTAAGAGGTCTCAGACACGCTCCAAAGTGGCACTGTTTTGTGGCATCATTGATGCAGATTCTTCCAGCTATGCAGAAGAAGCTGAGAAGAAAGAATGGAAGGATGCTATGATCGAAGAGTACCAGTGGATCATGAAGGATGATGTTTGGGATGAGGTTCCAAGTCCTTAAGGGAAGTCTGTAGTGTCTTCCAAGTGGATCTACAAGATCAAGCATGTAGCAGATGGCAGCATCGAGAAATGCAAAGCAAGGTTCGTGGTTTTTCTCAAAAAGAGGAAGTTGATTATGGCGAGACGTGCTCCATTTGACCAAACGCACTTCTCCAGTGAAGTAGAAGTGCATATCGTGCAAAGAACCACATGCGCATAGAAGGCTTTGTACAGGCTCAGATGGCACCCTTGGGATAACACATACAGTTACATGATCAGCTTGAGGATCACCTAGATTAATGTAGATTTCAACCCTTGCTACAAGGTTGAAGATGGAAGCCTACAGAGGAAGAGAAGCTCATAGATGCGTGCAAGAGGAACTTACAACAAAGTTTGAGATGGTGGATCTTGGTATCAGGGAGGATGGTGTTCTGCTTCAGAGGGAGTGACTACAGTAGATCTCAGAGTTCGAGAATCTTGACATGATTCTTGGGATTAGATGTGTGGCACAAATCAGAGGAGATTTTTCTTATCCAAGGAAATTACATGGTCGTAATCCTGAAGAGGTTCGAGATGTTGGATTGCAAGGCTACACCAATGGCATCAAACTTGAAGTTGTTGTGTAATCCTACTTCATAGACAGTTGATGCCACAATCTACAGGTAGATGATTGGTTCGTTACTTAACGAACACGAGGTCGAATATATGCTTTGCGAAGAACACTTTGTGCCAGTACATGGTGGAACCAGGACATGTTCACATGATTGCAACAAAGCACGTGCTGAGGTACATGGAGGATACGAATGGGTATGGCCTCAGATATGCGAGAGATTAGATGATCTTTGCAGGATATGTTGACTCTGATTGGGTTGGTAGTGCTACAGATAGGAAGAGCACTTTAGGGTGCTATTTCAGCTTGAGGTCTGGCATGATTTCTTGGTGCAACAAGAAGCAGACGAGTGTAGCACTGAATATAGCTGAGGCAGAATATATTGCAGCTTGTTCAACAAGTTGTGAGGCAGTGTAGCTTCGGAAGGTACTTGCAATATTGTTCGATGTTGAGTTAGAGGTGACTTGTGTGCATTGTGACAACCAGAGTTATGTGAAGTTGTCTGAGAATCTAATATTTCACGACAAGTCGAAGCACATCGAGATCTTATATCAGTATATCCGGGATATGGTGCAAAGAGGAGCAGTGGAGCTCCAATATGTGGCGATAAACGAGCATACAATCAATGTGTTGACCAAGCTGTTAGCAAGAGTGAAGTTCGAGTACTTCAGAGAGAAGCTTGGATTTATCTAGATCGATGTTACTCAAAAGAGGGAGTGATGTGACATGTTCAGTAGATGTAGGTGTGTGATCTTGGGCTGCTCTCCACATGTCCAAAAGACGTAGGTGGTATGAGGGTCATAATACATCTGGGTTGCTCTCCACTGGGTGGAAGACGTAGATGTTTCTGGGTTGCTCTCTACATGTCTGGAATACACAGGTGTGTGATTTTGGGATGCTCTCCACATGTCAAGAAGGCGCAGGTTGATCGAGGGACGTAATACATCTAGGCTCCTCTCTACATGTTCGGAAGACGCAGGTATGTGATCCTGGGCTTCGCTCCACATGTCAAGAAGACGTAGATGTTCCTGGGATGCTCTCTACATGTCAGGAAGGCGTATGTGTGTGATCATGAGCTGCTCTCCACATGTCAAGAAGATGTGGGTTGTCCAAGTGATGTGATATAGGCACCTGGGCTGCTCTGCACATGACACGATGAGATGATCTGGATATGACGAGATGACAATAAGAGACGTAAGTGTATGATCCTGGGCTGTACCTACTTGATGGCTTGCTTGTAGAGATGATGAAGTCCTAGATGGAATCTAGGCCTACATCCAATATGAAAAAGGACTGGATCTGTAGTAGATGAAGTCCTAGATGGGATCTAGGCCTATGTACAACATGAAGAAGGGTTGGCTCTGTAGAACTTCTAAGGACGTGTAGATTTGAGAGATGTCACTAGTTAGTGGTTGACAAGATGAGAGTTGATGTAGCAGTGATGATGATCCAGGGATGACTATGATTCAACGATGATGATGATCCATTGATGATGACGATGTCCAGAGATTGTGTCCAGTTGTGGTGATGACCAAGTCAAAAGAATACCTTCATTGTTAAGAGGGAGTGTTGTTGTAAATGTAAAAAGGAAAATATTCTTTGTATTATTATTATTATTATGGAGTTTTGTTATTCCTCCTTTCGGGGATGTTTTCCCTTCGATTGGAGATGTCATTGATGTAATTGCTCTTGTAAGAGTCGAGGTAAAACCTCTATTGTAAGTCGAGCAATAGTCCCCAAAAGAAGATTGTAAAATGTATTTTTGAGTCTCCTTAGGAGAAGTCGTCCCTGTTGTGGCAAAAGGTCATCCAACTGAAGAATAAAAATAGGGAGGTGCTCTCCCTCATTTAGACACACAACAATCATAACCAAGTTCGCTCCAAGAGAGAGAAAGACAAGTTCGTTGGAGAAGAAGAAGAACAAGCTACAGAAGTCATCTTATCTTTGAGTTTTCCATCTTTGTCTAACATTGTACTAAGTGACGAATCTATATAGAAGAAGTTGTTGGGTTTTCTCCCTTATGGTTTCCCGGGATAAAATTCTTTGTATTTCTTTTGTGTTGTGCTTGTCTATCTTACAGTGATCTTATTGCATATGGTTATGATGCTAAATTTTTTAAAACTCTAACACAAGATACCTCATTTGATTGTTCTTCCACTCCTGTTTTCTGCGATTCGACCTCACAAGACAACCCTGGACAAAGTGGCGCTAGTAGGATATTCAAGCACATGGATCAAACTATTACCTTTCAGAAAGGAGCTTGGCACAACACAAACAATTATGCCGAGTTATTAACCATGGAGATTGTAATCCATAGGGCATTGGAGAGACAATTCATAAATCTCCATATCTTATCTGGCTCTAAAATGACCATAGACTGGATTACCAAAACAATATGATGCAAAAAAAATAGACTACAACATTTGATTATTACGATTCATAAGCTCTCCTTACTCCTTAGCAAATGCTCCTTGCAACATACATATTGGGAATTCAACACTTAGGCAAAATCACTGGCAAAGCAGGCTTGCACACTTGAAGAAGGGATATCATTATTCACACATTCAACAATGGCATATCCTCCACCAGGGAGATCTACTTCAAGTAAAGATCCAATTCTCTTAGACAATCTTATGATGGTAAATGAACTAAATCAGTTACTACAGTACAAGCAGGGTGAGACTACTCCCCAATGCAATGGTTGATTCACTCCCAATGACTGTGTTATCACATATATAGTAGCTAGGCTACCATATTCTATTTTTCAGATTCCAGTACATTTTTCAGCCAACTCCCCTACATATGAGATGCTGAGATGAGCATTTATGATGGATCATTATTTATTTGATGGACAATAGTACTCTCCCATGCCAGGACTAAGTCTCAGGACACTCAGATTTGAGGACTGATGTAGCCATTTAGCCATGTGCAGAGAAGTTAGCAGTGCCCAAATTTTCCTCAGTGTTTTCTCATTGGACATATATTGATTCAGATGAATTATTTGCATGATGATGACTCGGCTTATATTGTATTGTTTTATGGTTATCATTGCTCTTATACTCAGTTTTGTGACATGTGTTAGCATTTAGTATAATGATCTGGCTGTCATATAAATATGTGGACTTGGATGTATCTGTATTATGTATTGATGTCCCTACTCAGAGTATGAAGTTCTTGAACTATACTCATTGGTTTTACCCTCCTTAGGGAGACTAGAGGTAGTCATTTCCACCATACTTCGGCGTGCTAGTGTTGGCATCATTATTCATTGTCTCCACCCATCCATTACCTTCCAGTTGTGTTTCAGCCCAACTTACTACTTGACTTGTGGCATGGAGGACCTTTCCCCACTAGAGCCTTTGTTGGACAAGCCTCCCTGTTTAGTTGTGCCTCGGGTCTGAGTTCCCTAGGATGTGTTTGCTTACCTGAAACAAGTAGCACTGCCATCAATACAATGTATTTGGAAATAAAATGAATATCTTATAAAGAAGCCCATTCATGAAAAGTAGTGTTTTTCAACATATGTGAATGGAAGGTTAGCCTAATGAAATTGGCTCTGAAAAATATTGCAATGAAATATCTTAAAACATTCATAAAAAGTAGTGTTTTTCAACATACGTGAATGCATAAAGCCTAAATGATAAAAGTCTTTATAAAAGATACGTGGACAAAGGTTATGGGAAATCAAAGGCCCACAAAAGCAATGGTTCCTAAAAGTTATTTCTAAAGATTGCTGGCCTTACTTGTATTGAGTTGGATCGTGAGCATTTGTCAAGGTGAGTAAGCACCTCTGAAGTAGTTCACCCATTTGTCAGGCACAGCCATCCTCTTTGTTGTTGTTTGTCCGGCATATGGCTATAGTGAGTATCCCCTTTCCATATCCAAAGTGTCACAGTGTAGAGTGGCCAGTCATCCTTTGGCCTAGCCTTATGAATGTTAGCCTTCACCCTTCACTAGCAAATTGACTATAACTATAAAGTGAGTATAGTCTTGAAAGTCTGGTCTGAGTTATAACAAATAAAACCCTATATATGTATTTGGTTGATGTACCGCCAGTGAAGTGATTGCTATTTGTTATGATTGTCACTTGAATGATTTGTAGAGCATGTTGTAGCCTTTTAACACTTGCAGTAGATGGATGTCAGCCTTAGTTGCATTGTTGGTATCTGGTCATTTACAGGTTATTATTTTGTCTATTTTTGATGATCAGGAAGAGACCTTGAGAGGGTTTGAGTTTATACCTTAGATGGATTTGGACATTTTGAGTCCAGTGAGACAACATGTTTTCAGTTCCAGGTACTTACAGAGATGATCAGGCTCATTTTACCTTTCTGGTGCAATTTTGCTTCACTAGAGGGCAGGTCTGAGCAAGGAAATGATTTTGTTGGATCTCCTAGGGCGCTATATGGGGCATAGGGGGTCCAGCCACTTGATTGTACCATAGTACCCCCCTCCCAGAGAGCTTGGTGGGCTCATGTTTGACAACGCATGCACCCTAGGTGGTTGTTTTGGCAGTTTCACGTTTCTCGAGGTAGTTTAAAAAATAATTAAATGGCTACTAAAGAATTCGATTTGGGCTACTGAGGCAAGAAAATGGCATGGGATTAGGTCTGATGATGAGAGTGATGTCTTCCACACCTTCGCTTGCAGTTGCAGCACCTGGATAGGCTCACATCTATTTTTTGGGTATTTTATATTATTTTCTGGAGCTTTTGGAGGCTCACGATTTCCTCAAGGAGGTACAATTTCACAGTTTAAAATTTATATTATTTTTATTGTGCCATGGGGACACCTAGAGGGAGTTAGTTAACACTCCATGGACCCACTATGTGCTTCATTTATTTCTTGTTGAGTGGGATCCCCTCTCCTAGGGTGATTTAGTCCATTTTTATATTATATTGTTCTATTGATCCATGTATTGTATGTTGAGCTCTTCTCAATCGTTGATTAGAACATTTGTATCTTGTAATCTTAGCCACTCATTTGAAAAGTGGTTATGATTTTGGTTCTTTCATTGCTATTTAAAGGAGAGAGCTTCTCATTTGTAAGGGGTCTTTGGCTCTTGGATCTGAATAATAGGAAAACTTTTCTTGTGGATATTTCTTGAATCTCCTTTGCATCTGGTGTTCTTAGATGGTGATTGGAAAGTCTTTTGCTTCCTAGCATTCGGGAAATTGTTGCAAGATCTATATTTTTTGGGGAATCTTTGTCTTGTCTACAGGAGGGCAACATCAGCTTGGGCGTTTTTGTAGGGGCTCCTCAACTCACTTGGATTAGCTTCGCTTGTATCAGGGGGTTTTCATTAGTGTCATTGCGATCTATGATTTCTTCTTGCTATTTTTCTGCTGCATCTTGCTTTTTCTTCATGATATAGCAAATTTGATATGGTTGACGTTTGCTGTGCAAGAGAGAGGGCGCATTGACTTCTTGTAGCAAAACATTGAACATAGAACTTGCTCAAAGCTTCTCAAATCGATCAGCATAGCAGGGATCATCATCATCAAGGCACCTACAAGGATTTCCAGGTAAGATCTACAGGTTAGTACCTTTCTTCCAGATATCAATCCATTGGCATCTGCTTTCTTCATTTTTACATTAAAATCCCATAAATAATAAAAAACCAAAAATATTTAAAATTAAAGCGCTTGATCTCAGGCCAAACCACTGCTGGGTTTTGTAGATCAAGTCATCCCCTCACCAAATCATCCTCAACGCTGAGCTGAAAGTGTCTGGTTTGCCCTAAATCTGAGAAGCTGTCCTCCCAAACCCTAGCGCTATCCACCTTTTTTCTGACTTTTTTCGGGATCTAATTTTTCCGACAATATACCTTGTTCGGTTTGTAGATCAGGCCATCCTCTCACCAAATCTCCTTCAATGATGAGCTAGAAGTGGACAGGTTGCCCTAGATTTGAAAAATTGACCTCCCAAACCGTAGCGCTGGCCATCTTGCTGCTGATTTTTCCCGTAACGTTACTTTTTTGGCAAAATACCTTTTTGGGTTTGTAGATCGGGGTATTTCCTAGGTGGGTTTCCTTCAACGCTAGGAAGATAGTGACTCCATTGCCCTAGATTTGACAGGCATTGATCTCCAACCCTAGCGCTACCCCCTCTTTGGCTTCTTTTTCCCAATGTTCCCCCAAGTTTCCGGGACGGGGGGACGCGGGAGCGGGGAAATGCACATTTGGGACGCGTGGAGACCACCCCCAAATTTAGGGATATTCGGGGGGGACGTGGGGACGTCTCTAAAATTATAAAAATAAAATAAAATATCAAAAATAATAATTCATTTGATGTATATTAATGATTGTGCAATGTAAATACAAATATATCAGTTTATTTTCTAAGTAGTACCAAGTAGGAATTGTAAAATGTGAAAATAATGGGAAAATATTAAAAAAAAATTCACAGGGGCATGGTTGGGGAGGGAAAGTTTCGCCCAGGAGTCCCCAAGTCCTCGGGACGTAGGAAACGTGGAAACGCGTCCCCGACCCTGCGGGACGCGTCCCTGTGGAACACTGCTTTTTGCTGTGATTTGACTTTTCCTTGGTGACTCGGGTACTTTGACATTGTCATATCTTTCACAGAGTCTATCTTTGGGTACTAGATAGCCCCAATCCTGTCCTTTCCCTCCCTGCATTGGTTACGTTTCCCAAGGTAGTAGATATCTTCACCTATTGCTAGTACCATAACCCTATATCTAGTATTTACTTCATAGGTCACCTGTGTCCCACTTTGGATCAAGCCTCACACTTCCTAAACCCTAATCCAAAGCCTTTGTTCACCTAGTGACATCATCCATAGATCTAGGGTTTCCATTACCTTACACCTTACGTACCTCAAGTCCATTTGATCAGATCTGGTGTCTAGGTTTGATCTCTCCTGTTGGGAGTAGATCCAAGTCTCCCCCTTTGTTGTCTTGGGCTAAGATAACTTAAAGCGAAGACTGCCTCGATTGGTGTGACAACCATCCATTTGGGAGTCTAGGAAATCTTGGTTCCACTTTCGTAGTTGCTTATCCCTCTACCATCCATCCTGGATCCATCTCACATAGGCAACAAGGTTGGTGATAACAGACTGAAATAGAGGAAATGTGAACAGTCCATAGGATCTTCTGCCATATGTAAAATTATGTATATATAAGAAGGGTGAGAACTCACTGCCCTTTTTTCTTTTGACCTACTAATGAAATCTTTGATATGGCTAGGAAACCCCTTTAAATGTAATTATCAGAATGAGCAATGCTCAGTAATAGATGTAACTTTTTTTAAATATTGAATAAAGATACCCACTTTCAGGAAACCTTCTAAGTACTTTCCCATGATTCATGATGGTAAATAGCGTAAACCAGTAGCCCTAATTACGGAGCCTAATCCCACCCCAAGGGGATTAAGAGAGTTGAGCCCATGACCTCCGCTACTATGGGGGAGTCTCACGTCTAGGTTAAGACCAATTGAGCTAACCCTTGGGTATATATATATATATATATATATATATATATATATATATATATATTGAGTCGTATGTACTTAGGTGTTTTACATTCTACCTTGAAAAAAAGTGGCTAATTGAAAACCAACTACAAAAGCAATTTAATCATTTGATTGACAAAATGATGATGTGTTATCCTCTTCAAAAGGGGGCACTTGCTCTAGCCCAAATCAGAACTATTGTGGAACCTATCAATTAGAAAAGTTATAGTATAAATGTTAATTGTTGTTAATGAAATTGTCATTGATGCCAACATGGACTTGCAGTGGCCCCACAGGCTGTCATTGATGCCACCAAGTCCCTCTTGCAGTGCACAACTATGGATGATCCCAGTACCCTTACATCTAGTGCCTTGGAGCCCACACAAAGTTGGTTTGTGCTTTGAAGCACCTTGTACCCAATTGACGAGGTCCTTATACCCACAAGGTTGGATCTTGGAGCCACCACCTTGTTGACGATGCTGAAGACCCTAGAGATGGTGTTGAATCCCTTGTAGATGATGGAGAAGCCCTAGATGGGTTGGAGAAGCATTAATGACCCATTCTGTGGTCATTCATGCTTTGATGGTGTTATGGTACCCTAGGAGAAGGATTGGCAACCCCTCAGGTGATGTCATGATAGATCTTGACCCTTGGAGGTCCCCTTGCATGGTTAAGGTGGTTGAAGAAGCCCATGAAACCTCTTGCTTTATGAAGAAACCTTGAATAAGTCCTTGTACCCACACTTGATGAATTAATGGTCCTTAGGAGATGATGTGGTCATTTATGGGGCCTTAGAACCCTTGGAGATGGTCCTAGGGCATGAGAAAGATTTGGCACCCCACAAATGGTGGTTTGTTGGTCCTTGTACCTTTGAAGGAGGGGTGAAGGTGATGTGGAGCCCACTCTTGCACATGGAATGTTGGCATGTCCTTGAAAACCCTAGTGGCTTGATGCAGCCCTTTGATGGTAAGATGGAGGACACCCTTGCTTGATGGCATATAACAAACCCTAAGACGTGATGACCATTGCACCAACATATATGGTTGCATGATAGTACACTTGCTAACCCTTGGATGACGATGTGGAGGACACACCCCTATGAACTTTAATGATGTGGCAAAGAAATGATGATAAAGAATTACATAATTTTTTTTTAAATGGTAAGGGTTGGCCTTTGAAGGATGTGTAAGACAAATTAAAATTAAAATTAAAAATTAAAAATACATCTTACCTTCCTTACCCTTGAAGTCTGCCCTAAATAGAGGACGTGGACAACATAAAAGTGTATATTAACACACAAACCTCACACTCCAAACATCTATCCAATGATGAAGAAGTAAATTAGCTTGTTGTTGTGGTGGACTGAGGAAAACCAACTGAGGAAATTCAGATGTCTGTGACTGGAAAATTCAGGTAGTTGCAGGAACAGTCAAATTGTATACTCGAATTTACAAAGAGAGGGAAAAAATTTGGGTTTTTACAAGCATTTCCACAGTTCAATCTTTGTATCAGCAGTCAAAATTGCTTGGGTTCATGACAGTCCATTTTTGGACTTGGTCTTGTGTTACTTTCTCCTCCATACGTGTGAACTATTTTGAAGGCAGTTTGAGCTAAGAAGACAACCTTACCCGGATCTACCACAGAGAGAATTGTTGGGGTTTAAAGCACTTAAAAGAGTCCTGAATTCTTCCACAAAGACACATTTTTTGGTGTTGTTTTGTAGCCCTAACTTTGGAAATGAGGCAGCAGTAGCTCATACACAGTCCGAAATTTGCAGCAGACGTTGAGGTGGAGTTTGTGACTTGTGTTGGGGGTTTTTCCGCACAACACTGAGTTTTGTTGAAGTCCAAACCTTTGATGCTTAAACAAGTAGTAGAGTATACTGGCATCAGCTTGGCTTTGATCCTAAACAATCTAAGTTCTTCCACAGAGTCCGGCTTCTTCTTGAACAACATTAAAGGTGGAGTCTTCCTCAAACAGTCAGAGCTTTGATGGTAGTGATTTCCTTGGAGTCTGTTACAGTATAAACAGTCTACAGTATTGATAACTTCTACCGCAGACATACAGAGTTGACAAGCACTGTTTTGAGTGAGGTATGATGATGTACTGTATGTGAACCTCTTCTTGCAAACTCTTTTAGATTGAAGTCATCTACAGAAGGTATACACAGCCTCTAGTGTATGCACTAATCAAGGTATGTTTGTATAATGTTGTAAAGTCAAATGTAGTGATACAGAGGCATTTTTACAGTGACATAAACAGTGATAGTGGTACATGTAGAGTAATGTGTGGAGATCTATAGTCCATTCATAATGATGCTTTGATAAGCATACTTGATGTATGCAATACCATCATGAGGCTACACACTATGATAATGATGTGATGATGAACCCTATGATGCATAAGTTTTGGTGACTAACCAACACAAGTAGGAATTGTGATACAAACAGTGAAATATACTGTTCTACAGTAATGGTGGATGAACAGTGAAGTATATTGAAGTGTATGTACAGTGATGATGTACGAACAGTAGTACAATAAAGTATACAGAAGTACCTTTGATGCGTGAATACAGGAGTATTGATAAGTCCGTTACATGCATGCTATGGATGAAGATATACTCTTGATGATGAAGTATGCCATGATGATGTTAAGTTTTAACACTACTGTATAATGTTAGATTTTTATCATTTAATCAATATGATCTAGGATCTTATCTGAGAGAATGGCATGTACAACAATAATCAGAAGAGACAAGAAACACAAAGATTTTTCCTAGGGGAAACCATATAGGAGAAAACTCCGCAACTTCCTCAGAGCTAATGAGCACCAATAGCAAAAGTAAAACCCAAAAGTACAAAGATGATCTCTGACAGCTGTTCTCTCACTTGTGCGAGCTACTCCTCTCTTACTCATGCGCTATTGATGAGTGAGTGTGTGTCTCACTCTCTGTTTATCCTTAATTTCCACTTGACTTCTTCCCTTCAGGGCCGACTTCTCTAGGAGAGTCTAATAACCCCATTACAACTTAACTCTGGTGTCTAATGCCCCAACATATAGTGGAAGGTTAACCTCAATGACTTTACATGACTTAATTGCATTAATGACTCTCCCGATCGGAGGAACAAACATCTCTGTCGGGGTACAGTGAAATACAATATGAAATATACAAGTGAATACATTCCGAAGTTACAAATACATCAACACTCCCTCTTAACTAGGAAGGTATTCTCTTGACACAGCTCATTTGCACAAGTCTTCGTCACTGGATCATCATCAAAGTTGGATCATCATCGTCACTACTGCTGCTATCTCGAGCAAATGGTGCTATCTCTCAAATCTACTTGTCATAGGAAGTTCTACAGGGCCAACCTTTTTTCATGCTGGATGTAGGCCTAGCCTCGATGTAAGTCTTCATAGTCTCTACGAGCAAGCCATCAAGTAGGTACATCCCAGGACTTATTATATGCCTCTTGAAAAAATTGCAGGATCTCCCATGATTGATTATATGCCACTGCAAAACCTAAAGGAGCATCCCATGATTGATTACATGCCTTGCAACACCTGTGTATCTTACTGTTAGCTCATAATCTTCAGATCATCTCATCGTTACACGGAGCACAACCCATATACACATAACACAATACTTACATCCATCGGCATGGGAGGACAAGCCTACCACCATCCGGGGAAGGCTTAGCATTTGCATCAACGACCAGTGGAGGACCAACCTACCACCATGTCGAAAAAGCTCCAACACTTACATCAACGACCATGGGAGGACCTAGCCTGCCACCATGTCGGAAAGGCTCCAACACTTACATCAACGACCATGGGAGGACCTAGCCTGCCACAATGTTGGAAAGGCTCCAGCACTTACATCAACGACCATGGGAGGACGTAGCCTGCCACCATGTTGGAAAGGCTCATGTGTATCTGCGTCTTCTGGACTCATCACTTCCCCTTGGAAGGAACCTCGATCTAAAGAACACCAAGCTTCTCTCTGAAGTACTCAAACTTCACTCTGGCTAACGGCTTGGTCAATACATCAGCTATCTGCTCGTCTGTCGCTACATATTGGAGCTTCATTGCTCCTCTCTACACCATATCCCTGATATAGTGATACTTGATCTCGATATGCTTCGACTTGTTATGGAACATTGGGTTCTCATACAACTTCACAGAATTCTTGTTGTCGCAATATATACAAGTAGCATCCAACTGGGGATCAAACAAATCAAACAGTAGCTTTCTCAGCCATTCTGTCTCACAACTAGTCGAATAAGCTGCAACATACTCTGCTTTGGCTGTACTCAGTGCTACGCAGGACTGCCTCCTGCTAAACCAAGAGATCACACATGATCCCATACTGAAGCAGCACCCCGAAGTGCTCTTCCTATCAATGGTATTGCCTTCCCAATCTGAATCCACATAACCTTCCAAGTTAATCTTTTGATTCGCATCATACTTGAGCCCATAATCAATTGTAGCTTTCAGGTACCTCGAAATATGCTTTGTAGCAATTAGGTGAACATGTCTTAGATCCATCAGGAATTGGCTCAATACAGCAAAGCAAATATATGGTCTCGTATTCCTCAGGTACATCAAGGATCCAATCATCTGACGATACATCGTGGCATCAACCGACTCTAGTGAAGCATCACTCAATAGCTTCAGGTTTGATGGCATAGGTGTGGCCATGGCCTTGCAGTCCAACATCTCGAATCTTTTCAGGATCTCCACTGCATACTTCCCTTGTCCAAAGGAGATTTCATCCACACTCTGCCACACCTCCCTGCCTAGAAAGTAGTGCGTCATACCCAAGTCCTTCATCTCGAACTCGGCAGCAAGCTTCCTCTTCGTGTTAGCAATCAACCCATTTTCACCTGTCACAAATAGGTCATCTACATATAGTAGGAGTATCACTGGGTTCCCTTCCTCAACCTTGTAGTAAAGGTTGGAATCCGCTTTACTCTTGGTAAAGCCCAAACTAGTCAGGAAACTGTCAATCCTGCCGTAGCACGTCCAAACTAGTCAGGAAACCGTACAAGGCCTTCTTCAATTTACACACATGAGTCTCCCTATCATGTGTCTCAAATCTGAGTGGCTGCTTCACATACACTTCGTGTTCCACTGCACCATTCAAGAACGCGGTCTTGACATCCATATGGTGTATCTTCCATTTCATTATTGTAGCCAGAGTAAGTACTGATCTGATGGAAGTGTATCTGGCTACAGGTGCAAAAGTTTCTTCATAATCTATCCCTTCCTTCTGGGAGAAGCCATGTGCCACAAATCTCGCCTTGTGTTTCTCTATGTTGCCATCTGCAGCATGCTTGATCTTGCAGATCCACTTGGAAGTCACAACAGACTTCCCTACTGGTCTTGGGACCACATCCCAGACATCATTCTCCATGATCGACTGGTATTCTTCGATCATGGCATCCTTCCATTCTTTCTTCTCAGCTGCTTCCTCATAGTTGGAAGGTTCTTTGTTAATGATGTCACACGGCAGGGCTACATAACTGGAGTATGGCCTAAGTCTCTTCCTTTCTCGGTGTATTCCTTCCTGAGCGCCATATCTCTCTGCGTCTAGGATAGCCTCTTGTACCCATGCTGGTTTCCTTTTGTAAGACTTCTTCTCACGGGGTGTATCTATGGGTTCCTGAGGTTCTTCTGTTTCTCGATCTTCTTTTGGAGTTGATTCATTCATTGTTGTATCTCTGATCTTGGGTACTTCTGGTTCTTCAATGTCTTCAATAGGTAGTTTTTTGGATTTGTTGTAAGCTGAGTCTTCGTCGAATGTTACATTCTTGTTGATGAAGATCTTCTTGAATCCTGGGAAATATATTTTGTAAGTCTTCGAGCTTTCACTATATCCCACAAATATACCCTTCTTTCCTGAAGGATCTAACTTCGTCCTCTTCTCTTTCGGAATGTGTATGTACACTGGACAACCAAATAGTCCAAGATAGATGGTGTCTTGTTCTCAAATACTCTATGCGGAGTACGATTGTGTACATACACAGCTGCCATGGAAGCTTCTGCCCATAGATGCATCGGAAGATCCTGATCATGAAGCATTGCCCTTACTGCTTCCATAATCGTTCTATTCTCCCTTTTTGCTACTCCATTCTGTTGTGGATTATATGGAGTGGTCAACTCCCTCTTAATCCCCGACTCTCTGCATAATTCCTTGAATTCTTCTGATGTGAATTTTCCGCCATTGTTTGATCGAAAGGTCTTGATTTTCTTCTCTGTGTGGTTCTCGATCAAGGCTTTGAGTTCCTTAAACTTACTGAGTACTTCGTCCTTGCTTTTCAGGAAATATATCCATGTCTTCCTAGAAAAATCATAAATGAAAGAAACATAATATACATACCCACTTAATGAATTGGATGACATCGAACCGCATACATCGGAGTGGATAATTTCCAAGATTCCTTTTTCCTTGCTCTTGCTACTTGGAAATGTCTTCTTTGTCTTCTTTCCCTTCGCACATCATTTGCAAACGCCTTCATGCGTTGCTTGGATTTCTGGAAGACCTTCAACAACTTTGCTTGAAACTGGTAGTGCGCTATAGTGCACATGTGCAAGCCTTCTATGCCAAAGTTCACTTGGCTCTACTAAGTCATGGACCAGGGCTTGTTTTGGTTGGCCTTTTAATTTGTATAAGCGCCCCTCTCTCTCTCCAATTACTACTGCATCATCTCTGGTCTTTCCCTTTGGCCACATAAGAACTTGGCGATCTACAAATGTAACCTTCATGCCTTTTGCATCCAATGCAGATATGGAGAGAAGATTCTTCTTTAGTCCTGTTACAAATAATACATCTTTCATGTTCATAGACTTTCCAGAGTCTAGCTTATAGGAGGCTTCACCACTTCCTTTTATAGGATACTGGTAGTCATCCCCAACTTTCACTTTGTGGGGTGACTGATGTTCGGATAGGTTCACAAAGGATTCTTTAAATCCCGTCATATGCTTGGAAGCCCCACTATCTATGAGCCAATCATTGCTTCCATGTGTAATAGTTCCCGTGAGGGCAGAAATCAAAACATCGTCTTCATCGCTCGAAGAATCTTCACTTTCTTCTTTGACTCTCTTCCTGGGGGGTTCATCATCCTCTGCAGTGTGAGCATGATGTCTTCTTTTGTTGTTCTTCTTCTTGTGGGAGCCACCTCTATTTTTGGGACAATCTCTGGAGAAGTGTCCCTTCTCATCACATGTATAGCATCTGACATTAGATAGATCTCTGCTAGATCTTCTAGGGTTATCTTTTTGATTCTGGTGATGATGCTTTCCTTTCGTGTGATGATAATGCCCCCTTTTGATTTTCTTGGTGTGTGCTGTGAGAGCTTGATCTTGATTTCCCATCTTTTAATCTCAATCTACGATTTGAGCTTCTTCTTGTGAGCATCCCTCCTACAGCCTACTGAAGGTGATTAGCTTTCTTCTAGCACAAATTCCTTGAATAAAGGAGTACCATGACCTGGGAAGACCATTCAAGGTGGTCATCACAATTTCTCCAATCTCTACTTCTTCCATAGCTTCAAGTTGTTCTTTGATTTGAGAGACCCTTGTAAAGTATGACTGTATGGTCTCTGCATTCTGGATCTTTACATTCTTCAACTGATTTCGCAAAGTAAGCATTCGATTTATATTCTTTGCTTCAAATAGCTTGGTCAAGGAATCAAGCATCTCTTTAGGTGTCTTTAAGGAAGACACGTGGTATAAGGTGATCCTTGATATAATCAACAATAATCCTCTTGGCCTTGACCAAGTTCTTCTTGTATAAGGTTTTAGCCTCATCTCCCTTTGGAACTGGAACCTCTCCACTTATGTAGGTGTCCAATTCATTTTCTTCATGAGTAAGTGAAATCCTATACTTCCATGCTCAGAAGTTATCAACTCCTTCAAGCTTTTCATCAAGCTTGGTGTGATGAGACATCTTTAATGAGAACCTCAAATGGAAATACAAAAGATTTAGATCTTACCAATTTGAGATGCCCGGACTGGATCTGGAGCTGATCTTTTGCAGTGCTGGTTTTCTGGTTTGGGGTCAAATTGGGGTTTCACTTTCCCGGAGTTTTACCCAACCAAACATTTTGATCTTGGTCTTTAAATTTTGATTTTTAGGAGGAGAGCAATCCTATGTTGGGCTCTCTCAAAAATTCCACTTCTATGAAAAGCCCTAATTTCTCGCAACAGTGACAGGACAAAAACTGAAAATGCCCAGAATCAGATTCTGCTTCGACATAAAGATGCACCCTTCAAAAGAGAGTTAGCCTAGCCTTGTTTTGCTGATGATCTGTGGAGAGAAAACCAAAAATTAAGAAACCCTAGCTTCCACAGCTGCACAATGTCTTCTTCTCAGGTTAGCTCTGATACCATGTTAGATTTTTATCGTTTAATCAATATTATCTAGGATCTTATCTGAGAGAATAACATGCACAACAATAATCACAAGAGACAAGAGACAAAGATTTTTCCTTGGGGAAACCATAAAGGAGAAAACCCCGCAACTTCCTCAGAGATAGAATGAGTACCAATAGCAAAAGTAAAACCCAAAAGTACAAAGATGATCTCCGACAACTGTTCTCTCTCTCACTTGTGTGAGCTACTCCTCTCTTACTCATGCACTATTGATGAGTGAGTGTGTGTGTCAAATAGAGAGTCTCACTATCTATTTATACTTGATTTCCGCTTGACTTCTTCCCTACAGGGCCAACTTCTCCGTTGGGGTACAATGAAATACAATATGAAATATACAAGTGAATACATTCCGAAGTTACAAATACATCAACATATAAGGATGCTGATATGATGGTGCCTACCCTATGTTGATGAACATTCCATGACTTCCCTAGAAGATAACATATGCAGACTTCAATCACATATGCAGATGACATCTACAGCAGTTTGACATGATACCTTCGGAAGAAGACTTGATGATGATGATACCTTAATGATGTATACTTGTTGATATTCCATGATGATGATGATACCTTAATGATGTAAACTTGTTGATATTCCGTGATGATGATGTGATGATGCTTTAATGATCAGTAAGAGCAATAATGCCTATGATGTTCATGAGCAAAGATTGGCTAGCTTGACTAGCAGTAGTGATGAGCAGAGCTTGATTAGCAGCATTGATGAGCAGATTGAGAAGCAGAGATTGGCATCAGGCTTGCAAGTAGTGTCTTGCACTTGAGGATTGGACTCCTCAACCCATTTTTAGTTGGAGCTAAGAAAACTAGGTTGGGTCTTGTTACAGGAGTTGGTGCCTTTTTCATCAGTTGGTGTTGATTGTAATCGAGAAGATTGTAGTTTTCCATTACCATAAATATAGATCAAAATTACATATATTCTTGTGTCTCTCTTGATGTGATGATTGTGCTGATGAATCATGGTTGATTTAGCTAATGCATATGATGATTAATTTGATAATATGATGCTTGATATACTCTGATTGAATAAAAGAAGGTAAAAAGGTTTGAATCACTTACACATTGATTCACTCCCCACCCTCTCAGTGTGGCCATTGTGTCCAACGATTCCCATGTATAAAATAGACCAATGAACTTTCAATAGGGACTTCTTCCTCTTGTTTTGAAATGGATATAGGCATTAGTATATACGAATTTGAGAAAGCCTACAAGGTAATATTGAAATTAGATAACTTTTGTATAAATCTGATTTTTAGAAGTTCACAACTATGGTTGAGGGAACTATTTTAAGATTCCTTCATTAAACCTCGGATGTTAAGAGAGATGCTTCAAGTGTACCATGACAGATTTACCACTATTGTACATTAGATTCTAGATCCACTCTCTTTGTACATTTCTCTTCTAGATCGGCTCTCCATCTTTGGTGCTAGCTGTTTTTGGTTCTTTGGTTAGAGTCATACTTCTTACCTTTTATAGGAGTTGTTGTAGCACTCCCACTTTGTATTGATGTAATTATACCACATAGTCCCATTGACCCCGACCTAACTTTGTGGTCATTTATTGGACAATAATAAAATTATCTTGGTTTATCTTATCTTATCTAACATATAGTCCATATTATAATGATATGCATATGCATTTTAACTTTGTTGTTCTGTAAATAACTCTATTAAACTTTGTCAGTTGATGTGAGTAGAGGATTTGTGCATTGACACATGCACATACCCTAAACTAGCCATTGACACATCTCTTGTTGGGTGAATCATAGTAGTTAGTTGGACCACTTTAATGCGCAAGGACGAAACATAATGATGATATTCAATGAATGTTGTTAGTCTTATTGTCAAATGTCAAGTAGCAGGGTACCTGTACCTAGGGGTAGGGTACATGTCCTTGCCCTAGGTACCTAGTTATGTGGCCGATGACTTCCCAGAGGCACCCTTTCATACCGGGTACATCACCCAAGTGCCCAATACATCTGTCATGAAACCTCGAGACATTGCTCGTAGAGGAGACGGGGTACCTTGATTTTGGTGATGCTTGGAGACACTTTTGTAGACCTGCAGATCCCAAAAATAAAAATAAAAAATAAAAAATACAAGCATGGAATGTGGGGGGGAGTAGGAGGGCCCCTCTCCCAAACCTTAACTTGCCCCTTAAAATCGCATTTTGCCATTTGTTTTCCCAATTGTGAAGAAAGTGAAGGTTAAATAGAACAACAACTATCCAACAATGGTGAAGGAAGAGAACAATCCAGTAAGAAGGAAGCAATCTACCCTCTAACAATCTAGCAGTGCAACTCTTCTAACACTTCAACAGTGAAGAGAAAAGTTAAACATAGCCCAACAATGAGTAGAAAGGTGAAAACAGTCAAACAATGAAGGTAGTTCATTTCCATACTTCACTTATCTTCTTATTTTGAGTTTATCCTTATTTGTTCAAAAAACTTCATCAAATCATCAATATCCACCGTGGAAATATTTGGAGAGGACAAAACCAACGAAGGGTGGAGGGGGGCAACCTTTATAAAATGCATTTTTTGTCAACCTTTAATGAAAAGACAGCTATACTAGAGTTAAAGCCCATTTTATGAATATTCCAAGGAAGGGTGTTGAAGGTTGTTCTAGAGACCTAGAGAATCGCACTAGACTCCCTAGTGCACAAAGAGAGCAGCAAAGGGTTGATGGCAAGGCAGACAAGTCAATCCCAAGGCGATGTCGTAATGTTAGTGATAGTGAGGACTCCAGTGATGAAGAAATGTCATCTGATGTTGAAGTTTAGTTTGGTGATGAGAGTGTGCCATCAAAAGCATTAAATGCAATGTGACTCAATCCCACAAGAAACCTAAACTCGATGGCTTATGACATATTTGATGTGAAAGGCGAGGAGGGCGTTGATCTTGCAATAACAATATTTTTTCTTGCATGTGGCATTTGTTTCAATGCAGCCTGCTTATTGTATTTTGAGAAAATGGTACGTTCCATTATGATGGAGCTACGGGGTATAAGGCACCTAATTATGAGAAGCTCCAAACTGTGTTGGTGGACAAGGAGAAAGCACGTCTTTAGAATGCAATGGTGCCATTGAAGGCATCTTGGAGTTTGAAAGGATGTTCCATTGTTATGGTGGTTGGACTAATTGTGGGAGTCGTCCATTGATAATTGTTATCACATTTATAGTAGCCGGGTTACCATATTCTATTTTTCAGATTCCAGTAAATTTTTCAGCCAGCTCCCTTACATATGAGATGCTGAGATGAGCACTTATGATGGATCATTATTTTGTTTGATGGACTATAATACTCTCCCATGCCATGACCGAGACCCAGGACACTCAGATCTGAGAACTAATGTAGCCATTTAGCCATTTGTAGAGTAGTTATTGGTGCCCAGAGTTATATCATTGTTTTCTCATTGGACTGATGTTGGTTCAGATGGATTATTTGCATGTTTATGACTCGGCTTATATTATCTTGTGTTATGGTTATCATTTGCTCTTATACTCATTCGTGTGACATGTATTAGCATTTAGTGTCATGATTTGGCGGTCATATAAATATGTGGACTTGGATGTATTGATGTCCCTACTCAGACGTGGAAGTTCTTGACCTATACTCATTGGTTTTACCCTTCCTAGGGAGAATAGAGGTAGTCATTTTCACCATACTTTGGCTTGCTAGTGGTGGTTTCATTTTTCATTGTCTCCACCCATCCATTACCTTCCAGTTATGTTCTCAATCCGGCCTACTACTTGACTTATGGCATGGAGGACCTTTCCCCACTAGAGCCTTTGTTGGACAAGCCTCCCTGTTATTTGTGTCTTGGTTTGGAGTTGCCTAGGTTGTGTTTGCTAACCTGAAACAAGTACCGCTTCCATTAATAGAATGTATTTGGAAATGAAATGAATATCTGATGAAAAAGCCCATTCATGAAAAGTAGTGTTTCTAAACATACGTGAATGCAAGGCTAACCTAATGAAATTGGATTTGAAGTACAATGAAAAGAATATTTTAATACATTCATGAAAAGTAGTGTTTTTCAACATACATGAATGCATAAAGCCTAAATAATAAAAATCCGTGTAATAAAAACATGGATCAAGGCTATGGAAAATCAAAGGCCCAAAAAAGCAATGGTTCCTGAAAGTTATATCTAAGGATTGCTAGGCTACTTGTATTGGTTTGGATTGTGAGCATTTGTCAAGGTGAATAAGCACTTCTGTAGTAACTCACGCATTTGTGAGACACTGCCATCCCCTCTGTTGTTGCTTGTCCATCATATGCTAGAGTGATTATTCCTTTTCCATATCCGAAGTGTCACAATGTCGAGTTGGTGGTCATACTTTTCCCTAGCCTTCTGAACTTTTAGCCTTCACCCTTCACTAGCAAATTGATTACAACTATGAAGTGAGTATGATCTTGAAAGTCTGGACTGAGTTATAGTTAATAAATGTAAACCTTATATATTTGGTTGATAGATTGCCAGTGAAATGATTGCTACTTGTTATGATTATTACTTGAATGATTTGTAGAGCATGTCTTGATCTCTAAACACTTGCAGCGAATGGATGTCAGCCTGTGTTATATTATATGGTCATTTACAGATTATTATGTTGTTTATCTAGGTATATTGGATATTGTAGATGATCATGCAGATACATATAGAGTGTATGAATATACACCTTAGATGGATTTGGACTCCCTGAGTCCAGTGAGGCAGCTTGTTTTCCATTCTGGGCACTTGCAGAGATGATTTGGCTCAGTGTACCATTCTGGTGCAGTTTTTCCATGCTAGATGGTCTGTCTGAGCAGGGAGATGCTTTTCTTGGATCTCCTAGGTTGCTGTATGAGGCATGCGGGGTCCAGCCACTTGATTGTACCATATTACCCCCCTCCCAGAGAGCCTGGTGGGCTCAGTTGAATAATGCAGGTACCCTAGGAGGCAGTTTTTGGCATATCACGTTTCTCGATGTATATAAAAAATAATTAAAATGGCTACTGAAGAATTAAATTTGGGCTACAGAGGCAAGGAAATGGCATGGGAGGAGTTTTGATGATGAGGGTGATGTCTTCCACTTCTTCTCCAACAGTTGCAACACTTCGATAGGCCCACATCTATTTTCCGGGCCTATTATATTACTTTGTGGAGCTTTTGGAGGCTCACGATTTCCTCAAAGAGGCATAATTTCATAGTTAAAAAATTATATTATTTTTATTGTGCCATGGGGATAGCCAAAGGGAGTTAGTTAACACTCCTTGGACCCACCATGAGCTTCATTTATTTTTTGTTGAGTGGGAGCCCCTCTCCTAGGGTGATTTAGTCCAATTTTATATTATATTATTGTATTGATCCATGTATTGTATGTTGAGCTCATCTCAACCGTTGATTAGAACATTCGTATCTTTTAATCTTAGCCACCCATTTGAAAAGTGGTTAGGATTTTGGTTCTCTCATTCCTATTTAAAGGAGAGAGCTTCTCATTTGTAGGGAGTCTTTGGCTCTTGGATCTGGATAATAGAAAACTTTTCTTGTGGAAATTCTTGGATCTCCTTTGCATCTGGTGTTCTTAGATGGTGATTGGAAAAACTTTTACTATTTAGCATTTGGGTATTTATTGTGAGATCTATATAATTTTTGGTAAACATTGTCTTGTCTATAGGTGGGCGACTTCAACTTGGGTGTTTTTGCAGGGCTTCCTCAACTCGCTTGACTTGGATGCGTTTTGTATCAGGGGGTTTTCATTAGCTTCAATGCAATCTATGATTTCATCTTGCTATTTTTCTGTAGCATTTTTTTTTTCTCATGATGCAACAAATCTGATATGGCTGACGTTTGTTGTGCAGGAGAGAGGGCGCATTGACTACTTGGGGCAAAACATTGAGCATAGAACTCACTCAAATTTTCTCAAATTGATCGAGATAGCAGGGATCATCATCGTCAAGGCATCTACAAGGTTTTCCAGGTAAGATCTACAGGTTAGTACTTCTCTTCTAGATCTCAATCCGTTGGCACCTGTATTTCCATTTTCATCTTAAAACCCTAAACATTAAAAAACCAAAAAATATTATGGCTCAATCTGCTTGAGTTCTTAACAAACCATTTCTGGGTTTTGTAGATCAGGTCATGCCCTAAGTGGGTCTTCCTCAACGCTGAGCTAGAAGTGACTCTGTTGGCGTAGATCTGAAAAACATTGATCTTCAAACCCTAACGCTACCTTTCATGTTGCACTCTTTTCTCGAAATTTGATCTTTTCTGGCAAAACCATTTTTTGGGTTTGTAGATCTGTCTAAATCCAGGTGGGTCTTTTTGAACGCTAGGCAGAAAGTGATTCCATATCCCTAGATCTGAAAGGCACCGATCTCCTACCCTAGCGCTACCCCTTCTTTTGCTTTTTTCCCTTGAGTTTTGACCTTCTCCTATTGACTCAGGTGCCTTGACATTGTCATACCTTCCTTCGAGTCTATATCTTGGTACTAGATAGCCCCAATCCTGTTCTCACCTGTCCTGCATTGGTCATGCTTCCCAAGGCAGTGGATACCTTCACCTCTTGCTAGTACCTTAACCCCAGATCTAGTATTTACCTCATAGGTCATTTGTGTCCCAACTTGGATCAAATCTCATATCTCCTAAACCCTAATCCAAAGCCTTGGTTCACCTAGTGACATCATCCATAGATCTAGGGTTTCCATCACCTTACAACTTACGTACCCCAAGTCCATTTGATCTGATTTGGTGTCTAGGTCTGATCTCTCTTATTGGGAGTTGATCTGGGTCTCCCCCATTGTTGTCTTGGGCTAAGATAACATAACGTGAAGATTGGCTCGATTGGCGTGACAATCATCTATTTGGGAGTTGAGACAATCTTGGTTCCACCTCCTTAGTTGCTTGTCCCTCTACCGTCCATTCTGGATCCATCTCACATAGGCAACTACAAGGTTGGTGATAGCAATAATCATTAGTGTCTTTTCCATTTTTGACCCATATTTTCTAAGGCCATTGATTGTTTTGATCCAAAAAGAAGATTTTGTTCTTTAAAGACCAATTATGTGATGCCATTGCAAAGGTGGGGCCATACAATCTTTTTCAAGTTGTTACCAATGCAACTCTAGTTTGCGGGGATGATGGTCCAAAAGGGGTACGTGTTAGTGACAAGTCTAGTTTTTATTTTAAAATTTAAATTTCCATTAATTACAATTCTGATTTTTAATTACAAGTTTGATTTTTTTCTATTTTTTCATAAATCACTGCAGAAATCTAATTTTATGTATTTGTGAATTCTTGATGTACCCTAGGCATACTTTTTGGACACTATGTGTAGTGCATTCTTTGAATAATGAATTGAAAGATTTGGGAAAATTCAATGGATTTGGGTGTTAATTGAGAATGGCTACAAAATTTAGATGTTCATATGCAACCACCGCCATTCACAAGCATTTATTGCAGGCATGCAAAAATGAAGCTTCTTAAACCAATCGATACCAGATTTGCAACTTACTACATCCTAGTTAGGAAGCTTATGGAGATAAAGGGGCTTTAGCTACCATAGTTACCAATGATATGTGGGACCGATTGAGGCTATTTACCTTAGAAGGAACTGTGGAGGTGAAGAGGTTGATTTTGGACTATCAGTTTTGTGTTGATGTCAAATTCATTATGGAATTTGTAGAGGCAATATGTGACATGCTTCGCTATGTAGACACAGACAGTCCATGTCTAGATGAGATTTATGACAACATGGACACTATGTGTGAGAGGATCAAATCAATCGCAGATAGGAAAGATCCTACTCTATGGTCACAATTGAGATCATTTATACATGGGCAGTGGAATAAATTGAATACCCTGCTTCATATGGCGGCCTATGCAGATACTCCAAAATGGTATGATCTAGCCCTTGTCTCCAATTTCACTATTAGATCTAGACAATCCTTTGTCGCGCGACCCATGGCCCTACAGTGGCCACATCGCACTCTCTATGGTTGTGGCCTTTTCCACCCGAACTATTATGGGGCCTTTTCCACCCGAACTCGCTCCCTTTGTAACTTAACTGGCTATAAGAAAGAGAGAGCTTAAAAGTGATAGAGAAAATAACCGGATCCAGATTACATTTATATTACTATATTCGACCATGTTATGGCATATGCACCCTACGTATTAGGCAATTTTTTTGTTTACTGAACTGACTTACGCCTTTTAACCCAAAAAACGGAAAAGGAAACAATATTGGAATAGAATAGGTAGGTAATCTCTCTCCAGTGCCTTAGAAATACTTTGAAATTGAATATTCTATTAATAGGCAATTACCTTCCAAAATTGATCTACTTTAGGGAACTTTATTGAGGAATTAATCAATTGCTTCAGCACGACATTGGGAAAGCTAACCCGATCAAACATTCGTCTAGATTAGCCCTTCAAGAGAAGGAAACTACTTGACAATGACAACGACCCTCTCTCTTATCTAGGCTTGGTTACTCAGGGTTATGCAACCTCTTCCTTCTCCAGGCCTGGGTACTTGAGGGTTCCCTATCGGGATTGGTACCTTGGGATTAAAACCCATGTTTCATAGAACCTATACATAGGCGTATGGCAGTAAAATAAACATACCACAGGCAATCACCTTCAAATGGGCGTGATAAAATGGATAAAAGTAAAAAGATAAGGTATTCCACAAGGATAAGGGGAGAAGGAGGTTCAAGAGCCGGAAGGGAACTATAAAATGAAATGCTTAAAACTGCAATGGTTTCATATAGGATAAAATGTATGTTTATTTCTGGTGACTACGACGCTCATGTTGACTCAATTTTATGATTTTACCAAAATATAATATAGAAGTAAGGTCCTTTAATTAAGGGCACAACTCAGGGGGGAGGTGACATTTTAGGGTAAGCGTTACATATTCCCAAGGATGGACCTTTTCATATGAACATAGTAAATTACTCTCCCTCATGGTTGAGGCTGCTTACGCATTCTTTTTAAGGCAGCTGCTGAAATTGTATTATTATTTACGATATTACGTCCGGGCAAGTTCGCTTACTTGATCTTTGAAGAGTTAAAAAACAAAAACGCTCTAGAACCACCATTTGTGTTCAATTTAATGCTTGTTGAAGTCGGTTGTGGCATCTTTGTTTGTTCATGTCTTTATTTTAATACCTAAGGTAGGTTACCATTCGAGACCCGACATCACAAGGAGTGCAAATATAGTGCGATGCGAATCTAGTGCTTCCGGTCCCTTCCCTCCCATTTAAATGTGTCACCCTTCCCAACCACTTTCTAAAGCGTGATTCAATTGATGCAACCCATCCATTTCCATGTGTTGTGTGATGCTTACCCTTCTGAAATGAAGCAATCAATAAGTTGTTTGATCACTATCCAATTGATCGAGCATAATTACGTATATATACATGCATGTTTCGAACGTGAATCAAAAGGTCTTCAAACCTGGAGATAGAACATGTTGATCTCTTATGAGCGGGTATCGTTTCTTAGCATGAGCGTTATATTCAACTATACCAAAAGTTATACGAATGATGAGACCTATGGAATGAGCCTTGACTTCTCTTTCAGCCATAACTTTGCAATTCCCCTCTCCTTTTAGTCGACCCCTCCTTCATCGTACCTCGTAACTTCACTGACAAGACCACTTTTCATCACTGCCTTGTATAATTACATATATATATGATAACTCCCAACCCATCTCAACCAGAAGGAAGACAGACATTGGAAACCATGTTGGTTAATTAACGAGCAGAGGTAGAGGCAGGTTGTCATCTCCTCTCTTTCCACTATTGGTAGTTTCGGATCTTGATCTGGGAAAGGTGTTGCTTCTGATTCTTCAACCGGATTCGCAGCTATTGGCACTCGAACTAGCTCTGTAATTGGTATATAAAGGACTGGACCCGAGCGAAGGGGCACTACCTCTATTGCTTCTGTCTCTACTACTGGAAGATATTAAACTGGAAAATAAACAATTGGATCATTTTCCTATTATTTTATCATTGGTGCATCTACAGGGCAGTTACGAGGTACGTGATAAACTTACTCTAGCTCTCAATATGGGATTGAGCAGGGGGAAGCATAAATGAAAGCAGAAAACCATTTCAATGGCTCTTCTAGCGCATTCTTTCACCACTTCCATTCCACCTGTTATCCATCCATCCATCATACGCTCTCATACACTTGGTGACGCGTGATACGCTCTTTGACTCATGCTTCGACTTTCAATAAAGAAAGAAAAGAGTTATAGAAACCATCCACCCATGCTCCTATGAAGTACTGATTAAGAGAGAGAGAGAGAGAGAGTCCCGTACTAATGAAAACCTGGTCTTCTAATGATAATTGGTTGCTTTCTCACCGTAATAAGAGTAAGCAGGTAGGAAAGTAAGCGTGTGGATAGAGCCAATATAGAGGGCCAAGTTCAAGATCAAGTTAGAGATTGAGCCATACTTTTCAATTATCAGTTCAGCAGCTCGCCATAGCTCATGGTATTTTCAAAAGTATCGTCCACATCTTTTCCCAATCTTAAACAAGCATACTTCCAATTATTTAGAGCCATCTCATGAAGATTTCATTCCCAAATGCTTATTTTAGGAATTGATTGAGGGGCATCTGTGTGTTCTTGTTGCCCTTTATTTAATTTAAACCTAATTGTATTCCTTATTTTTGGCTTTCTGTTCCACAACCCTGTTGCGGAGCTTGAGCAATTCCATGGAGTATTTCCATAGTTGCACGGGTACCGCTCTTGGGATTTTGGTAACCCGTACCCGAGGTTTCCCCGCTCTAGGGAGCTTGGGAGCTGGTACGAAACGTCCCCTTTTTGATGGGAGCTTCCTTGGGAACTTGGGAGCTTTTTGGGAACTTGCTTTTGCCGCTCCCGACCATGCGAAGGCCAAAATCATAAGAAAAGTGTTGAAAATCAATTGAATGATTGAAGTTTATTGTGTCAAGAAATCACCAATAACAAAAATTTCAATTGAATCTATCAATAATGCCATTGTTTTTATTTTCAAGGTTATATAAATAAAGAGGGCCCACACTTCTTAAATGTTTAAATCCATTCACACTCAATATATGTTGCAAGTGTACTTAAGTGAATATACATGAATTTTTTACAATACTAAGATATTGAACTACTTTAATTCATATCTCAAATGATTATAGCTAGCTTATGTTATTCATACTGACTGATATAGCAATTTAGAATCATAAACCATATCAAATTCAAGATACCAAAAGATTTGAAAGTTTGTTAGTTGAACTTAAAACAATCAAGTTCATTCAAATTAGAAGTAAGTAGTAGTTACCATATCCTCTTTGGCCCCCTCCTTCGATAGGTCCAAAACTCAGATTGCACGTACTAGGAAAAAGTCCTTCACTGTGGCTTTGACTTGACTTCCAGTGGTTAAATCAAGGCCTGCCTTTTAGTTAAAAATCATAAAAAAGGTCTTTTAGTTAAAAATAATAAAGAAGGTCTTTTAGTTTAGTAATATTCAAGATTTTTTTTTTATTACCTTCGAACAGTTATGGGGCCTTTTCCACCCAAACTCACTCCCTTTGTAACTCAACTGGCTATAAGATAGAGAGAGCTTAAAAGTGACAGAGAAAATAATCGGATCCAGATTACTTCCATATTACTAGATTCGACCATGTTACGCCATATGCACCCAACGTATTAGGCAATTTTTTTGTTTACTGGATTGACTTACGTCTTTTAACCCGAAAAACGGAAAGGAAACAATATTGCAATAGAATAGGCAGGTAATCTCTCTCCTGTGCCTTAGAAATACTTTGAAATTAAATATTCTATCAATAGGCAATTACCTTCCAAAATTGATCTACTTTAGGGAACTTTATTGAGGAATTAGTCAATTGCTTCATCATGACATCGGGAAAGCGAACCTGATCAAACATTCGTTTAGATTAGCCCTTCAAGAGAAGGAAACTAGTTGACGATGACAACGACCCTCTCTCTTACCCAGGCCTGGTTTCTCAGGGTTACGCAACCTCTTCCTTCTCCAGGCCTGGGTACTTGAGGGTTCCCTATTGGGATTGGTACCTTGGGATTAAAACTCATGTTTCATAGAACCTATACATAGGCGTATGGCAGTAAAATAAACATACCGTAGCCTACAGGAAATCACCTTCAAATGGGCGTGATAAAATGGATAAAAGTACAAAGATAAGGTATTCCGCAGGGATAAGGGGAGAAGGAGGTTCAAGAGCCAGAAGGGAACTATAAAATGAAATGCTTAAAACTGCGATGGTTTCATATAGGATAAAATGTATGTTTATTTCTTGTGACTGCGACACTCATGTTGACTCAATTTTATGATTGTACCAAAGTATAATATAGAAGTAAGGTCCTTTAATTAAGGGCGTAACTCAGGGGGGGAGGTATGATCCTGCAATAGGAAGGAGGCCTCCTTCCCAAGATAGAGAGGTGGTGAAAGGATTTATGACTACTTTTAAAAGAAATTATGGTTCAATAGAAGAGGCCTCTGAGATACGATCTCAATTTGCCTAATTTTCATGTGGGCGAGATCTCTTTAGTTCATATGCTTCTTTGATGGATAGGTGCAAGAAGAAGGATCCAAATGATTGGTGGTGGCTTCATGTTGTTGCTGCTTTTGAGTTGTAACAATTTGCTATAAGATTACTTTGGTGGGTAGCTAGTTTAGAGTTCCTCATCTTGTTTCTATTTTAATTTGAATTTGACATACTTAACATTACCTTCCCCTAACAATTTTACTATCCATTAACATTTCCATACGGTTACTTGGG
Organism: Pseudotsuga menziesii; assembly: GCA_001517045.1. Lineage (NCBI taxonomy): Eukaryota > Viridiplantae > Streptophyta > Pinopsida > Pinales > Pinaceae > Pseudotsuga > Pseudotsuga menziesii. The sequence continues at coordinate 230,170 of LPNX010206907.1, read as the reverse complement.
AAAGTAGCTAGTTCCTCATCTTGTGATAGGAATTGGAGCACTAATGGTTTCATCCATTTAGAGAAATAGGTTGGGATCAAAGAATGCAGAGAACCTAGTCCACATTCATAGCACAATTTGTCTCATATCTTGGAAAGACCTAGGGTACAAGGAGCGTCCTTTCAAGAGATGGGACAAATACATAGATAATGCCATATGTGTGGATGGGGATATACAACCAGATGGTCTTGTCGAGATACCTCCAATTGTTATGGATAAGGAGCCTCCATTTGAGGGTGATGCCTACTTAGAGAGCTTGTTGACTTAGGACCTCAATGATGTCGATGATAATGATGCTGCAGATGTAGATGGCCTAGCAGGGATGCTTGAGGGAGCCAATTAAGCTATATTGTGCATTGTTCAATTTTTTTGAATTTTCTGTTTCATATTTGTAAATGCCATTAGGCAAATTTTGGGACAATGGACATATATGATATCTATTATCAATATCAAATATGTAATTTGAAATTTTGAATTTCCACTTGGTTTATCATATTCAGACTTATGATTCATAATTCCATATGTAATTTGAAATTTCCACTTTATATCAATGAACTTTGACGCAATGTGCATGTTTTACTATTTAGTTAATAACTTCAATTTAGTATGTTAGGCTTTATAGTGTGTTGCTTGCTGAACAATGAAAATGATTTGAATTTCATATGTATTATAATTTATAATTATAAAAATAATGGCTTGGAACTTAGCTCCTTTATATTAGTCCCAGCACAACTTCTACATGCTGTTACATGTAGAATCTAGATAACTTCTTTGCATCTTATCTCTCTTATCATTTTCCTTTTAGATGAATTCCTATGTTTTTGAAAAGATGTATTCTTTTGTCCTTTGTTAATAAATGGATCATTAGTTTTCAATTTTTATAGGTTGTTACATATTTTAATTTATCCATTTGTGATTCTCGCTAGATATTTCACATGTTGTGTGAAAGACTCTTGAGAAGTTTCTGGTGGAACGTAATTTTAACAAATTTGAAAAATGTCAGATTGCTTTTGAGTCAGAAAATGCGTACTACAAGACAGTTGGATACCAAGAAGATAATGGAAAGATTGAAAGTACAGATAATTATCTGGCTCGCATGAAGGCATATGTGACTCTATATGCAGCAATCATTCAGGTAGAACATTAATGATGAATCAAAATTTCGTTATCCTTTTATTATGTTACCGATACAGTCTTTTTAGTGTTATACGTTAAAAAAGCCTTCTGATTTGTGTTTGTCTTACATGCAACCATGCATGGATATAGTTATGCTTATTTGCAAGTTCATGACTGTGCAACTGTCAGGAGATGGATTGAAATTGAAAGTATAGGGATTTATTAGTCAATCCTGCCAAAAACATTTTATTCCGATAAGTATATGCTGGTGTATGAATGGACATATTTATTTGAGACAAAATTGGCTGTCTTACATTTTCCCAACCCTTCATATACCATGTTCACTGCTAGAAAACTCATCTTTCTATCAAAGAAGCTTGAACAAGCTTCCTTGTTAAGAGATGGGACATTGTTTTTATACTTGACACGATAAAACTGCTGGTTGAAATCTGTCGATCTGCATCCCACGTCATGAAATCTGCTGCCTGAATTCGATTGACCTGCTACCTAAAACACGAAATTTCTTGATGCTGATAGAGATTTAAGTATAACCATGGATATAGTTGAGATTGGGGTTGCAGAGTCGTTGGATGAGTTTCAAGAATGCTACGGTTTTCTACAATATTTTATTAAGTTTGTGAGGTCCTTTTTTAATTATTAAAGCTTCTAGGTGGGGTTGGTCACATGGAGGCCTTGTATGGCATCAAGGAAGTGTAAAAAATGTCTTATGTTCTCAATTATTAGGAAATATGACAGTGTTAGGCCATACACTTTCACCTTGAGCAAACTTAGTTCTTGGCTTTAAAATATAGGCTTTCTCCTTGATGGATTTTTAGGTCACTTTTTTGGCACAGTTCTATGTAATCCGTGATCACATAACTGTGGTGAGTACCTTGCTTGTTTACTTAACCATGT
>LPNX010206907.1:197991-223654 GCA_001517045.1 Pseudotsuga menziesii | reverse complement strand
ATAAATAAATTCACTCACTTACTCACTTTATAAAAAGTGACTTTAGTCATAAAGTCACATTTAAGTGACTTTAATGTGAGGGTCACATTTTCCCTCTTAAGGGACTCGGGCAAAATAAAGTCACTTAGGGAACTCCTGACAAGGTACAAAAATCAACAGTTATGTCATTGAAAATAAAGTAGATCTTTCTAGTGCAAGTGTCTTAACATTGTTTTTGCATTGTATTGCCCTCTATAACTGTGACATACACAATATAGAAGACAAGCAATATAGTCGAATGTAAGAGATGCTTTTCCTTCGCTTTACTAAACACTGCAAATAACTCAGTTATAACTATTACACGACTTATTGAGCTTTATGAGTCCGTTATTTCTCTGTTCATTTCTATCATGCATAAATCTCCTGGGTCAAATGTTGAAATGCAAATGAATGGACAGAACGTCCTCGTCAAAAGAATGCCAATCATTTTTGTTGCCTATGGTCGAGCCTATTTGTCTTACTTGTTTAGAAGAGCAACTGAATTGTGCAAATAATATATTTTCATAGTGAGATTGTCTTCACCTCCTCTTTGCCAATTGCAGACAGACATACCAGGTGTGAACAACCTTCATGGTGTGAAGGATGGATGGACTTGGATGGCTCGATTTCTAAATACACTCCCTCCCAACAGATTTACAGGAGCTGCATTAGAGATGTTTTTGAAGGTACTATGCAAAAAAAGTCAATGTTTTTGTATCATGTCATTGTGGTGTTCTTATAGCATAGAGTAAGTTCTGTCCTTGTTTGATTGTGCAGATAGCTGGTTTCCGTCTCTTTCAAGCATATCCTAAGCCTTTCACAAAACTTTTAAATGCTATATCAAGAGAGTTTATAGATAGGTTGAAATCACAAAATGATCCAGATTCAAATCCAGTGATTAGCAACTTGGAGACATACTTGACATCTCAGCAATTCAGAAAAGAGCCTGAAGGACGTGCCTTGGCTATCACAGATGAGTCGAAAAACATACGGGCCTGAGAAAGCTGATGCTTTTCATTTGATAGAAAAGCACTACTAGAATCTGAGGCACTTTTTACTTGTGAGGACAGTTATTTATTTCCCAATCGAGTGTTGGATGAAGTTTTTCTGTATTTATAGTTTGCCGATGTATTCAAAAGTTTGGCAGGCTTCAGTTATTGAAATTGAAGATTTTCTTGGTATGCTTATACAATCGAGTAGAGATATAACAAAGGTTCCTTTACGGTGGACTGAAAAGGAGCACCTCAGTATTTGCTGTCATTATCACTACCGCAATTGAACTAAATTTAGGCATGGGTTTTGTGACCTTTATCTGTCAATAATCCAAACCACATAATTCATGATGAATCTTGTTAACAATATCATGTTTCACTCCAATTTGAAATCATCAGAGTATTAATTTTCATCATTTTGAGAATGAGTTTAATTTTCTTACAAACACCTGAAAACAAAAAATTGTGACATGAATACAGTAAGTAATTTGCAATTTCAAGGGGTCAGTACACTCAGGCTCATAATATTACTTTGCAAATACACAATGAATCAAGTTGTGGTTGTGTTGGCTTCTAAGAAAAACTGTTGGGCCACGGATCACCAAAATTTAGTATTTCATGGTAGAATGTTAGTGGCAGCAAATGGATTTATTTTCTTTAGTGATGACTCTATTTTTTTCTATAACTACCTTTCCAGTAAACAATTTAAATCTTTAAGTGTTGAAACAAGCTTGATCTGTGCGCGATATGGAAATTGAGATTGGCATGGCTGTAGAGGCCCAAAGAAGTAAAGGAGCTATGTTTGGTTGGACAAGGGAACAAGTTTTTGGCACTGTTACAGAGATCCCCCGAATTTAAAGGGACAACACAGGAGCTAACCATGAGAGACCTTTCTAAAATTATTGAAAATTTAGTACTTTATTGTCAATGGATTATGGTAATTATAAATAAGAGCCACATGGTGGCAATGTTCCCCACATTGCCGCCAGCTATTGCGAGATGGGAAATGCTGTATTGTCATCCTGCAAAAAATCACAGTACTAAACGCTTTATGGAAAATCCTGTAGAAAACCTCACTAAATACCCGAAAATCAACATTGTCGGACCGGCGCACAAAACTGGCCCTCAAAATAGCACTTTCTCAAAGCTTTCATCCTAGTAATTAATGGCTTTTATTTGTCCAAGGGAAAATAATATATATATATATATATATATATATATATATATATATTGTTTGTCATCAATCAAAAGCTTGTTCATGTCAACGTAAAAGCAAATAAATGAAAGCTACCTTGCAGTCTACTCAAGCAACATGAGTATCAGCATTGTGTACTGGAAAGGCAGAATGGACACCGGAACTCACCAACTTTTTCATCAACTTGAAGTTTCAACGATTTCAATTATTTCGGCATTTGATAGTGGGGCCCCAAACTTTTCTACAATTTGTGCCATGTCAGGAAATGAAAATACATCTTAAAAAATACTTCAAATTTGAGGTGCCTGTTGAGACTAACTGGTGCACATATCACGGGTGTTTAAAGTCTGGGTTGGCTACATCTTACGACAAGTGTCTGGTTATTTGAAAACCCTACACAAAACTGGCAAGTTCCTTAATGATTCAAACACCTCTACGATACAGGTGAGGCATACAGTCGGCAGAAACAAATAATTTAATTTCCACTGTCCTCTCTTAACTGAGTTTTTGTCATTTTCTGGATTTCATTATTTGTCTCTGTTGAAGTTTTATACCTTGGAAATTGTTCCCCTTGGTGACTTTTGCCTAAGTCACTAGGAAAAAGGGGTCATGTCACATGGACTTTATATTAATGACTTGAGATGAGTGTTAAATGCGCTTTAGCGATTAAAGTGTACTTTAATTAAAAAGTTAAAAAGTGAGTGAATTAAATTTAACTTTGGAGAAAAGTGATTTTATCACAACCACTCATCTAATCTAATATGGGCCTGAGGATTAGATGACTTTTCACTCACTCATCCAATTTTACCTAAAAGGCAAATTTCCATGTGAAGAGGCACTAGTTCATTTTTTGAGAGAGTCGAATTTCTGAGGAGAGAAAAACGCAATTGGAGTTTTTCCTAGGCATGAATTTCGAGGTGATTGCACAATAGGTTTTTGGGCATGATTTTTGAGGCATCATTTAAGTGCATTAATTGCAGTCGTACTGTACTTGTCTGTACAGTTCATTTTAAGTCAGAGCAGGGAACAAATTTCGAGGCAATGGGGGCACAAATTTTGAGGCATAAATTTTATGTTCCAGTGGGCACGATTTTCGAGGCAGCAGACTGTACTGTCATACCATACAGCGTCCATACAGTTTGTTCATACAGTCCTGTAGCAGCATGATTTTCAAGGTGGTTTGCAGGCTGAAAATTCTGAGTTTTAATTTTTGGAGTGGGCATGAATTTCGAGGTTGAAAGTTTATCTTCTGGTTGAGATAAATTGTGACTCAAATTTTGTTTTATGTTGTACTGTTGATAAATAAATAAAGAATTTCTCTCACAGGTTTTCCCCGGAGGTTGGGGCTTTGCTTGGGTCATTTGACCAAAAATTTCCAAGTCTGAATTTTTATGTGTGACTGTGTTTCTATTACTGCTCATTAAAAGTTGTAAAAATTCTTCATGTGTTTCAGTCATATTTGTTTATGAGAAATGACTTAATTTGCAGCAGAAAGTAAATTGGGTTGGGCATTGAACAATGATGAAAATGGTGGTTGAAACCGGGTTGGGGGAACAAGAAAAATTTACATGGTATCAGAGCATTGTTAGAGAAAGGGCAGAATTTTTATACAGTGAAAAATTTCAGACTGTCAGTAAATTATTTTGTCAGTGGGCAGCACCTTGTTGAGACTTGAACTTTGCAGTGAAATGACAATAGGACTTAAGTTGGAGGATAGGCTAGATGGGGTTGGGAGTTTTGTTCCATGGAAAGTTAGATTGGTGCTTATATTGGAGGAAAACGAATTATGGGATGAAGTGGTTCACAATACAACAGTGAATCCTATTTTTGTTCTCGCTTCCACCGATGCACAAACACTTTATGTCTTCAACAAGAAGGGCATAAAGGCTAGAAGGATTATTCTATATGCAGTTAAAAATTATGTAATCCCACACATCTCTAGTGAGACCTGTGCATATCAGATGTGGGGTTCTTTGACTAGCTTGTTTCAAAGTTCAAATGAGAACAAAAAAATGGTGTTGAGAGAAAAATTGAAGAGTATCAAGATGGCCAAAGATGAGGGAGTGACTCCCTACCTTACTAGGGTCTCTCAAGTGAGAGATGAGCTTGCAACAGTGGGGGATGTTGTTTCTGGCTCTTGGCTAGTGCGGAGAGCTTGGAAAGGGGTTGCAAAGTGTTGGGTTGTTTTTGTGAGGACTATAGTGATGCTAGATAGGTTGGGTATGGTCTTGGTTGCTAGTCTTCGTGATTCAAAGCCATCTACTTTTGAGGAGGCCTCTCAACATCATGTTTGGAGAGATGTTAGGATGGAAGAGTATCATTCCATCATGAGGAATGATGTTTGGGAGATTGTTCTGAGACCTGTGGGAAAGTCAGTAGTGACTTCTTGATGGCTTTACAAGATAAAGCATGCTGTAGATGGTAGTGTGGAGAAATAGAAGGATCGGTTTGTGGTGCAGGGGTTTTCACAGGTGGAGGGAGCTGATTATGATGAGACCTTTGCACCGGTTGGTCGTTATACTTCTATCAGGTCATTGATTTCCATTGCTGCGGAAATGGGTTGGAATATCCATCAGATGGATGTGAAGACTGCATTTCTCAAATGGAATCATATAGGAGGAGGTTTATGTGGAGCAGCCATAGGGCTTTGAGATTCATGGGAGAGAGTTTCATGTTTGCAGGCTGAAGAAAAGCCTTGTATGGGTTGAAGCATATTGCAATGAAAGACTAATGTCTAATTTGAATTCTCATACCCGAGAGCTCACAAAAAATGAAGGTAAAATGCTTCAGTATGTTGGTAGGTCCAATGATTTGGACGTTAGTCGTACAAACAATCAAAGAAGTCATATTTTTCCAAGTAGAAGCATTGGCATAGGTAACTCTTGTGACAATAATTCAAATGATTTTTCTGGTCAAGGGGATTTTCCTGTTAAAACAGGAAGGTTTTTTGATGTGAAAAATCCACTAGTTGCCAAGGCTGAGACATGTTGAGAAGATGACAAAGCAGTCCCACACATAGACCCTTTTATCTGTAGCAAAATGTCAAAGGGCAAACAAACTTGTGCAGTCTTGAGTAGAGAGGTATTTGATTCCAAAGATTCTCTCCTCAAGATTGATGAGCTTCAAAATGAAGCTTTGAGATCATTTTGGGGAAAAGCAAGACTGAAGGGAAGCAAATCTAAGGAAAAGAAAAATGGGCTAAAGGGATTAAAGTGCAATGCAACTAAAGTACTTCTTATCAGCAAGGCTGGCATATTCTAACTATTCATTTAAAGAGGTTCACCCATGGCCTTATGAAATTGAACGGTCATGTTACTTTTCAAGATAAGCTTGAACTGAGGCTGTTTCTAGATCCCAGGTATTTTTCTCTGAGTGTTTTTTGACCTTTTACTTTCAGGTTATAACTTATTATCTGGCATGCCTTTCTTTTCTTCTTGAAAACTTTCTGGTTTTTTAATTTACTTCCCTTCTTGTCATAATTTACTTTGCTTATAGAGTAATGGAATCCCTTGTTATTTAGTAACACTTCCTGTTTATGTTTTATTGTATATTCAGACAGCCATAGGTGCCTGGTTACTATAGTATGGTGTTTTTCTGTGTTGCGATAAGTCCAATTATTTTAAAGTATCGTTTTGTTGGTAGGCTATTTATTCCATGTTGTTAGTTTTGTCTGCCTTTTCTGTGCTTTTAGTCTTTCAGGACTTTATTCTTTTCTTGATATATATACAGATACAGCTGTGATTAACTACAATTTTAGGTGGGTAAAAGTAACATTTTATCTTATTGGCAGGCTTCCCCAAGAACCTTATTGTAGTTCCTAGTGAATATGATCCATCATTATAAATATAAATATACAGAACTGCCCTGGAATGTAAATGAGAACATTATATGGTTAATTTCTTGAAATAATTCCAAGTGGTTATTCAACAGGAATGACCTTGACTTTTGGTTATATATTCAGACAGCCATAGGTGTCTGGTTGCTATAGTATGGTGTTTTTCTCTGTGTTGTGATAAAGTCCAATTATTTAAAAGTATCATGTTGATGGTAGGATATTTATTCCATGTTATTAGTTTTGTCTTCCTTGTCTATGCTTTTAGTCTTTCATGAATTTATTCTTTCCTTGATATATATACAGAGACAGCTGTAATTATCTACAATTTTAGGTGGGTAAAAGCAACATTTTATCTTATTGGCAGGCTTTCCCAAGAACCTTATTGTAGTTCCTAGTGAATATGATCCATCATCATAAATATAAATATACATAACTGTCCTGGAATGTAAATGAGAACATTATATGGTTAATTTCTTGAAATAACTCGAAGTAGTTGTTCAACAGGAATGACCTTGACTTTGGATTAGTGGGTTAAATTAGGTTTACAGGTCTGCCTAAACTGGGTGCTGTACCCACACCCAGTACATCCTGAGTTATGGGTGCATGGGTTTGCACTTTGCAATGGGTTTGTACTGAATTTGCACATTGCCCAAAAATGATACTCTGTGCATTTCCACATGTTACCGGTTGAAATGGCAGTCCAAGCCTCCAGCAAGCATATGTGGAGAAGGTGACCACTGTCACCTTAGTCATTTCTCCAAACTTCTTCGGAAGTTGAAACGTCCTAGGGGAGAGCCCTATGTAACACTGCAAAAGACACTTAGACACAAATATATCTTGCAAATGTGTGAAGTCAATGACCAGTGCCTAATGGAGTCAAGAATACGATATGAATAATGTGAGTACATTCATCCAAGGGTTAGCCAATAATTAGTCAATTAGGTCTAATGTGCAAATAGGAAGAGTAATCTGCGGATATTAGCAAAAGTACCAGTGATTTATCATTACAAAATAATAATCTAAAGCACATATGTACAGCCGTACAAGTAACATGTATCAGTCATTCATGCAATTATTTATGGCAGCAGTAGTTATTGATCATCAAACCCAAAAAAATTCCTTCCTCAAGAGGTGTGCATCACATCCAAAGAGCCCTAGAAGGGTAGAAAAGCAACATAGCGTTTTTATCCCATGAGTCTTGTGTTAAAATGAAGTGAGGAGGTCTATTTATATCAATGTTGAAAAAGTTGACATCGGCAAAAAGTCGGCAAGGGTCCCGAATACAACTTCTCGGCAACATCGGCAAAAAAATCAAGAAAAATTGGCAAAAGTCAGCAAACATTAAAAAATAGAAAATACATTCATTTTTTTTTAGAATTTTAAACATATAAAGCAACAATAACATCATAAAAACATATTGGAACATAAATATGAAGAAAGCACTGCTATATATCATCATCATGTAGTCATGTCAAATATAAAACGATACATCAAAGTCGATACTGAAACATCATAGTTGTCCAATCAAGGACTCAAAAGTGTATAAAGTTTAAACAATACAAAATGACATCACATATATAAATGTATCTGAGGAAAACTAGCATCTAGCACTAGTAGTAGCAGCAGAAGGCCCTGGGCATGCATCTAATATCGGACGCTGAGTGATGGATGGAGGACTATATGTATCAATCGGTGTGGAAGGTGGTGGCGATGCTAGCACATCACCCTCCATGGTGTCTCCAACCACCTCCTCCTCCTCCTCTTGGCCCTCCTCTTTCCCCTCTAGCCATGCAGGTGACTCCTCCATGATAGGAGTCTCAATCTCCACCCTCCACTTAGACAATATATCAATATTGTCCAACGAGATGGCATTTGCATCTGGTTCTTTTTGTATCTGTGTCATCCACAAGCGGAGATTGTAATGGACATACACCAAGTCATTAAGATGTGTGAACTCCAACCTGTAAGAGGGTTGTTATCACCAACCTTGTAGTTTCCTATGTGAGGTGGATCCATAATGGATGGTAGAGGAACAAGCAACTAAGGAGGTGGAACCAAGATTTTCTCGACTCCCAAATGGATGGTTGTCACGCCAATCGAGGTAGTCTTTGCTTTATGTTATCTTAGCCCAAGACAACAATGGGGGAGACCCAGATCTACTCTCGACAGGAGAGATTAGACTTAGACACCAGATCAGATCAAATGGACTTGAGGTACGTATGGTGTAAGGTAAGTGGAAACCCTTAATCTGTGGATGACGTCACTAGGTGAACAAAAACTTGGATTAGGGCTTAGGAAGTATTAGGTTCGATCCAAGTTGGGACATAGGTGACCTATGACGTAAATATTAGATCTGGGGTTAAGGTACTAGCAACAGGTGAAGATATGAACTGCCTTGGGAAATGTGACCAATGCAGAAGAGCTGAGAACTGGATTGGGGCTATCTAGTACCGATGGATAGACTCAAAGGAAGATATGACAATGTCAAAGCACTCGAGTTACCAAGAAAAAGTTAGAACACAGAAAAAAGAGGCCAAAGAGGGGGTAGCGCTAGGGTTGGAGATCAGTGCCTTTCAGATCTAGGGCAATGGAGTCACTTTCTACCCACCGTTGGAGTAGACCCACTTGGGATCTAACCCAATCTACAAACCCAAGAAAGTAGTTTGCCAAAAAAAGTCAGATCACGGGAGGAACTGATAGCATGGAGGATAGCACTAGGGCTGGGTGGTTAGTTTTTCAGATCTAGGGAAAACCAACCACTTCTAGCCTAGCGTTGAGGGTGATTCTTTTAGGGAAAGACCCGATCTATGAAACCTAGAAATGGTTTGCCCCGAGATCAAGCGGTTTGTTTTTTTAAATATTTTTTGGTTTTTTATTATTTAGGGTTTTAAGGTGAAAATTGAAGAAGTCAGATGCCAATGGATTGAGATCTGGAAGAAGATTACTAACCTGTGGATCTTACCTGGAAAACCTTGTCGATTCCTCGATAATGATAATCCCTGCTGTCCCGATCAATTTGAGAAGCTTTGAGTGAGTTCTATGTTCAACGTTTCGCCCCAAGAAGCTAATGCGCCCTCTCTCCTACACAACAAACGTCAACCATATTAGATTTGCTGCATCATGAGAACAAAACAAATGCTACAGAAAAATAGCAAGAAGAAATCATGGATGACAATGACACTAATGAAAACCCCCTGATACGAGCGAAGCCAATCCAAACGAGTTGAGGAGCCCCTACAAAAACGTCCAATCTGAAGTTGCCCTCCTGTAGACAAGACAATGATTCCCGGATTTTTTTTTTATAGATCTCACAAAAAATTTCCCGAATCGTAGGAAGCAAAAGACTTTCCAATCACCATCTAAGAACACCAGATGCAAAGGAGATCCAAGAATTTCCAGAAGAAAAAGTTTTCTATTATCCAGATCTAAGAGACAAAGACCCCTTACAAATGAGAAGCTCTCTCCTTTAAATAAGAATGAGAGAACCAAAATTATAACCATTTTTCAAATGAGTGGCTAAGGTTAAAAGATACAAATGTTTAATCAATGGTTGAGATGAGCTCAACATACAATACATGGATCAATATAACAATATAATATAAAAGTGGACCAAATCACCCAAAGAGAGGGGATCCCACTTAACAAGAAATAAATGAAGCACATGGTGGGTCCATGGAGTGTTAACTCACTCCCTTTGGGTGTCCCCATGGCACAATAAAAATAATTTAATTTTTAAATTGTGAAATTGTGCCTCCTTGAGAAAATCGCGAGCCTCCAAAAGCTCCAGAAAACAATATAAAATGCCTGAAACATAGATGTGGGTCTATCTAGGTGCTGCAACTGCTGGAGAAGGGGAGGAAGACATCACTCTCATCATTAGAACTCATCCCATGCTATTTCCTTGCCTCAGTAGCACAAATCGAATTATTCAGTAGCCATTTAATTATTTTTTAATCTGCTTCAGGAAACGTGATATGCCAAAAACAACCTCCTAGGGTGCCTGCGTTATTCAACTGAGCCCACCAGGCTCTCTAGGAGGGGGGTACTATGGTACAATCAAGTGGCTGGACTCTGTATGCCCCATACAACGCCCTAGTAGATCCAACAAAATCATCTCCCTGCTTAGAGACGTCATCTAGAGAAGCAAAACTGCACCAGAAGGGTAAAATTAGCCTGATCATTTCTGTAAGTACCCGGAACTGAAAACAAGCTGTCTCACTGGACTCGGAGAGTTGAAATCCATCTAAGGTATATACTCATACCCTCTCCAGGTCTCTGCCTGATAATCCATAATATCCAATAGATAAAATAATAACCTGTAAATGACCAGATACCAGATAATATAACTTGTCTTGACATCTATGTGCTGCAAGTGTTAAAGAGTTAAGGCATGCTCTACAAATCATTTAAGTAACTATCATAACAAGTAGCAATCACCTCACTGGCGGTACATCAACCAAATACATATATAGGGATACTCACTATAGCCATATGCCAAACAAACAACAACAAAGGGGATGGCAATGCCTCACAAATGGGTGAACTACTTCAAAGGTGTTTACTTACCTTGACAAATGCTCACAATCCAACTCAATACAAGTAAGGCCATCAATCTGTGGATATAACTTTTAGGAACCATTGTTTTTTTGGGCTTTTGATTTTCCATAGCCTTTGTCCACGTATTTTTTATATGGAATTTTATCATTTAGGCTTTATGCATTCATGTATGTTGAAAAACTCTACTTTTCATGAATGTTTTAAGATATTTCATTACAATATTTTTCAGAGCTAATTTCATTAGGCTAGCCTTGCATTCACGTATGTTGAAAAACACTACTTTTCATGAATGGGATTCTTTATAAGATATTCATTTCATTTCCAAATACATTGTATGGATGGCATCACTATTTATTTCAGGTAAGCAGACACATCCTAGGCAACTCAGAGCCGAGACACAAATAAACAGGGAGGCTTTTCCAACAAAGGCTCTAGCGGGGAAAAGTCCTCCATGCCACAAGTCAAGTAGTAAATTGGGCTAAAACACAACTAGAAGGTAATGGATGGGTGGAGACAATGAATGATTAAACCAACACTAGCAAGTCAAAGTATGGTGGGAATGACTACCTCTATCCTCCCTAAGGAGGGTAAAACCAATGAGTATAGACCAAGAACTTCCAGGTTTGAGTAGGGACATTAATACATAATATAAATACATCCAAGTCCACATATTTATATGACCGCCAGATCAGGACACTAAATGCCAATACACATCACAAAAATGAGTATAAGAGCAATGATAACCATAAAATAATATAATACAAACTGAGTCATAAGCATGCAAATAATCCATCTGAAACAACATCTGAGAAAATAGTAAATATTGATGCAAGTTTGGGCATTGCTAACTGCTTTGCACATGGCTAAATGGCTACATCAGTCCTCAGATCTGAGTGTCCTGAGACTCACTCCTGGCATGGGAGAGTGCTATAGCCCATCAAATACATAATGATCCAACATAAATGCTTATCTCAACATCTCATATGTAGGGGAGCTGACTGAAAAAAAATGTACTGCATCTGAAAAATAGAATATGGTAGCCCGACTACTATATATGTGATAACAAGGGTAATAAAAAAAATTATGAGTCTAGAGGGTAATAAATTAATGAATTATAATATCTTAGAGGATCATAGATTCATAAATTGCATTAAACATTTAAATGCAATTGCTTTGTTGAAATATTAAGTTCTAAGTTTCTAACTTTTTGCGTCTCTTTGCATGCATTTCTTCAAATACACTCCAATTCCGCTCACATCCCAAAGCTGTACAGGTTTGGCTAAGGATTTTGATGGAAAGTTTCCATAAATTTGGTGTCCTCACACCATAGGTTCTCCACCAAGTGGCTACACCAAACAAGAAAGAAAGATAACTAAATTACATTTCATTACAGTCAACTTTGGAAAACTAAAATTGGAAATAAATATAAATAAATCATAATTCATCTTTCAAGTAAAGGTGGAAACTTAAAACACTCTAATAACTTACCTGGGATGAAATCGTTCCTGTCACGAATAGCATCACCAAAGCTAAATACTCCAGTACCATCTCGATACACCTCTATCTTGCGATTGACTGCATTGCGAGTCTCATAATCAGGTATCATCCTCTGAATACAAGCGAGGAGCCCCTCCAAAACCTCACCATCAAAATCAAATTTGCATTTGTAGGCAAATGAGGGGTTGAGGAAGAGTGCTGCTGCATGAATGGGTCGATGAAGCATCCCAGGCCATCGACTATCAATCAAATCCCATAACAACATGTGCTTGTTGTGCCTTGGGGGTACCCTTTCCCACATAGAAATTTCGAATGGCCTCTTTGGCCCTATCCATGGCCTCATATAAATAGCCCATTGTGGGCTTATCAGCATCAACAAGTCTCAGAACCCTTACTGAAGGTCCACTCCTTCCTAGAAGGAGTTAGTGTACACCAATTTGGCAATGGTTTTCTCATCCTCTCTCCTGCTGTAAGCACAATCATGCCACTCATCACAAACAAACATTTGCTTCAACTCAAACCGACATTGAAGCAAAGACTGAGGAGTAATAAATGTGGTGGCGAAACACGTGATTGTAGGACGCTTCAACTCCTTTTTTCTGATGTGCGTCCTCATGAGACTAAGAACAAAAGCATGGTTGTAAATGAACTTGGGGATGCTCCTAGTTTGATCAATCACCACCTTGATAAAGGGAATTTTCTCCATATCCTCGAACAACAAATCAATGCAATGAGCTACGCATGGAGTACAAAACAAAGATGGGGACCTATCCATAACCATCTTGCCAGCAACCACATAATTAGCTGCATTATTTGTAATAACTTGCACAACATTGTGCACCCCAATATGTTGGATGAACCCATCCATCAACTCACATAAAAGTGATACATCTTTTACATGTGCCGATGCATCAACTGATTTTACAAACATGGTACCTCTAGGACAGTGTACCAAGAAGTTGATAAGGGTTCTACCCTTACCATCTGTCCACCCATTTGACATGACTGTGCATCCAGTGCTCTCCCATGACTTCCTGAACTCTATTAACCTAGCACCAATGTCCTTCCTTTCTGCTTGAAGGATTGGGCCTTGTGACTCCTTAAAGGTAGAACTTTTATACCCTGGGCCAACTACTGCAATGGCTTCACACATCAGCTGCCAAAATGGATTGTTTTGAACAATGTTGAGAGGTATGTGACTCCATTAAAGACACCTTCCCATTACCCTGTCCGCTTCTACCTTTTTCGATTTCGTTACAATTGACTTGATAGAAGGTTGTGATCCTAGTCCTGTTCATCCAACAAAATGGGATGAGAGCCTCGCCCTCCCAATAGGTGAAGTTGTGGAGCCCCTCCTATTACCCTCATTGATAGTAGTAGATAACGATGCACCTACACTTCTTGCTTGGCCAAAAGCTGCAAGCTCAGCATTGTTTGCAGCGATCTCATCCTTCTTTCTATTTTTTTATGGATGGCGTCATGGGTAGATCTCATGATTTTTGGGGTCACTGAAGTACAAAGGCCAACATCATGGCTAGGTAGTTTGGCTAGATGGTATTTCAACCTGTTAACCCCTCCTGACATGTGATGCTTACATAATTGGCAACTCAAATTTTGCCTATTTGTTCCATCCTCGGGCTCACTATACTGCCAAAATGGGTCCAATATCTTTGGCATTTTTGCAATTGGAATGCTTCAACTCGAATGCAACCCTAGGGCACAAAAACACAAAAAAATTACATTAAACTCCATTGGAAAAAAAAACAACATTCTACCTTAAAAAATCAGACCTCTAAATTTAGATTTTAAGCCATGAAAGATGAGAAGAGGGTGGCTAAGAATTAAAAAAAACAAGCATGCCATTTTCCATTCTAATTTTCTAAACCCCTCGTTTACATTGTGACTGTTTTTCATATTTTTGGGCATGGAAATCAATCGAAAAATAGAAAAAAAATAGCAAAGAAATATGCAAAGAAATAGTCAAAGAAATATGCAAGAAAAAATGGAAGAAATCTTTCAAACAATTCATGGAAAGGATAGAAAAACAATGGGATAAAATGTACATACCTGTGAGGAATCTTGAACACTTGCTCCACAAAAATCCTTGATTGAGATGGTAAATGGCAATGTTGAAAAACTCGGCCTCGGCAAAAAAGCGGCGAGGGTCTTGATTACAACTTCTCGGTAACATCGGCGAAAAAATCGGGAGAAATCGGCAAAAGTCGGCAAACATTAAAAAATAGAAAATACATGCATTTTTTTTAGAATTTTAAACATATAAAGCAATAATAACATCAGAAAAACATATTGGAACATAAATATGAAGAAAGCACTGATATATATCATCATCATGTAGTCATGCCAAATATAAAACGATACATCAAAGTTGATACTGAAAGTCTGAAACATCATAGTTGTCCAATCAAGGACTCAAAAGTGTATAAAGTTTAAACAATACAAAATGACATAACATATATAAATGTATCTGAGGAAAACTAGCATCTAGCTATCTTATATCAATGCCCTCTTCCCCTTTTACGGGAAAATATCATGGGTCTCTTGTCAGGCCTGCCCCTAGCACTAGAAGTAGCAGTAGAAGGCCCTGAGCCTACATCTAATACTCGACGCTGAGTGATGGATGGAGGACTAGATATATCAAGCGGTGTAGAAGGTGGTGGCGATGCCTCCATTGTGCCTCCAACCACTTCCTGCTCCTCCTCCTCCTCTTCCTCCTCCTCCTCCTCCACTTGCCCCTCCTCTTGCGCCTCCTCTAGCCATGCAGGTTCCTCCTCCATGATAGGAGTCTCAATCTCCACCCTCCACTTCGACAATATATCAATATTGTCCAAGGAGATGGCATTTGCATCAGTTTCTTTCTGTATCTGTGCCATCCACAAGCGAAGGTTGTAATGAACATACACCAAGTCATTAAGACGTGTGAACTCCAACCTGTAAGAGGGTAATAAAAAAATTTAGAGTCTAGAGGATCGTAGATTCATAAATTGCATTAAACATTTAAATGCAATTTTTTTTATTCAAAATTCAAATTCTAAGTTCTAAGTTTCTAACCTTCTCCGTCTCTTTGCATGTATTTTTTCAAATACACTCCAATTTCGCTCACATCACGAAGCTGTACAGGTTTGGCTAAGGATTCTGATGGCAAATTTCCGTAAATTCGGTGTCCTCACACCATAGGTTCGCCACCAAGTGGCTACATGTCACCAAAGTTCAAACAAGAAATAAATATAAATAAATCATAATTCATCTTTCAAATAAAGGTGAAAACTTAAAAGTTAAAAGTTAAAAGTTAAAACGGTCTAATAAGTTAATAATTTACCTGGCATGAATACGGTCCTGTCACGAATAGCATCAGCAAAGCCAAATACTCCAGCACCCTCCCGATACACCTCTATCTCGCGATTGAGTGCATTGCGAGTCTCATAATTAGGTATCATCCTCTGAATACAAGTGAGAAGCCCCTCCAAAACCTCACCATCAAAATCAAAACTGCATTTGTAGGCAAATGCAGGGTTGAGGAAGACTCCTGCTGCATGAATGGGTCGATGAAGCATCCCAGTCCATCGAGTATCAATCAACTCCCATAACAACATGTGTCTATCATGCCCTGGGGTGCCCTTTCCCACATAGAAATTCCTAATGGTCTCTTTGGCCCTATCCATGGCCTCATATAAATAGCCCATTGCGGGCTTATCACCATCAACAAGTCGTAGAACCCTCACTAAAGGTTCACTAACCGAGCACACTTCCTCCATTCCTTCCCAGAAGGCATCAGTGTACACCAGCTTGGCAATGGTTTTCGCATCCTCTCTCCTGCTGTAAGCACAATCACGCCACTCATCACAAACAAACATTTGCTTCAACTCAAACTGACATTGAAGCAAAGACTGAAGAGTAATAAATGTGGTGGCAAAATGCGTGATTGCAGGACGCTTCAACTCCTTGTTTTTGGTGTGCCTCCTCATGAGACTAAGAACAAAACCATGGTTGTAAATGAACTTAGGGATGGCCCTAGCTTGATCAACCACCACTTTGATAAAGGGAATTTTCCCCATATCCTCCAACATCAAATCAATGCAATGAGCAGCGCATGGAGTCCAAAACAAAGAGGGATACCTATCCATAAGCATCCTTCCAGCAGCCACATAATTAGCTGCATTATCTGAAATAAATTGCACAACATTGTGCACCCCAATATCCTGTATGAACCCATCCATCAACTCACATAAAAGTGCTGCATCTTTTACATGTGCCGATGCATCAACTGATTTCACAAACATGGTACCTCTAGGACAATGTACCAAGAAGTTGATAAGGCTTCTACCCTTACCATCTGTCCACCTATCTGACATAACTGTGCATCCAGTGCTCTCCCATGACTGCTTGAACTCTGCCAACCTAGCACCGATGTCCATCTTTTCTGCTTGAAGGATTGGGCCCCGCAACTCCTCAAAGGTGGCACTTTTATAACCTGGCCCAACTACTGCAATGGCATCACACATCCGCTGCCAAAATGGATTGTTTTTAACAATGCTAAGAGGTATGTGACTCCAGTAAAGACACCTTCCCATTACCCTGTCCGCTTCTAGCTTTTCTGATTTCTTTACAACTGACTTGATAGAAGGTTGTGAGCCTGGTGCAACATAATGGGATGTGTGCCGCCCCCTCCCATGAGGTGAAGCTGTGGAGCCCCTCCCACTACCCTCACCGATAGTGGTAGATATAGATGCACCTACACTTCTTGCTTGGCCAAAAGCTGTAAGCTCAGCTTTGTTTGCAGCGATCTCATCCTTCTTTCTCATTTTGTCATGGATGGCATCATGGGCAGCTCTCATGATTTCTGGGGTCACTCCAATACAAAGGCTAACATCATGGCTAGGTAGTTTGGCTAAGTGGTATTTCAACCTGTTAACCCCTCCCGTCATGTGACGCCCACATAATTTGCAACTCAAATTCTGCCTATTGTTGCCATCCTCGGGCTCACCATACTGCCAAAATGGGTCCAATGGCTTTGGTATTTTTGCAATTGGAAATTTGGAATGCTTCAAGCCTTCAACTCAAATGGAACCCTAGGGCACAAAAAAAAAAATTACATTAAACTCCATTGGAAAATAATAGCAACATTCTAGCTTAAAAAAGCATACCTCTAAATTTAGATTTTAAGCCATGAAAGATAAGAAGAAGATGGTGACTAAGAAGTAAAAAAACAAGCATGATATTTTCCATTTTAATTTTTTAAAACCTCCATTTACATTGGGACTGTTTTTCATTTTTTGGGGCATGGAAATCAATGGTAAAATAGTAAAAACAAATAGCAAAGAATTAGACAAGAAATAGGCAACAAAATAGTAAAACAAATATGCAAAAAATCTTTCAAACAGTCCATGGCAAAAGATAGAAAAACAATGGAGAAAATGCACATACCTTCAACACTTGCTCCACAAAAATCCTTGGTTGAGATGCTAAATGGTGTTTGAAAGCCTCCAAAGGTGTTGGTGGTCTCCTCAAGCCCTTCTCCTCCACTTCCAACAAGCTCATTTGCCAAATGAACAAAAAAAAACCAACTTCTCCCTTTTCTAAGCTGTGGGTTTGACTGCTGGGCGCTTTTTCAGCTCGACTCACGATTTTTTCGAAAGAAGCGCGCTTTTTAAACAAAAATCGCGATTTCAAATTTTTTTAAAAAATCGCGATTTTTCCCAGGCGAAAAATCGGCCCCAGGAAAGAATCGCGATTTTTGCGGTTTCTGCCGATTTCTCGGCGATTTTTTCAACACTTGTAAATGGTGTTTGAAAGCCTTTAAAGGTGTTGGTGGTCTCCTCTTGCCCTTCTCCTCCTCTTCCAACAAATCTGTTTGCCAAATGACAAAAATAAAACCGATTTCTCCTCTTTAAAGACGCGGATTGAAGGCCTGGGCGCTTTTTTCGATCGACTCGCGAATTTTCCTAAAAAGTCGCGATTTTTACCCAAAAGTTGTGCCTCCAAGCTTTTTAAAAAAAGCGCGACATTTACTCGCCGAAAAATCGTCTTGGAGTAAAAGTCGGGACTTTTTGGATTTCTCACGAGAAATCATTGAGTTTTTCAACACTGATTTGTATGATCTCACACTAATTTTTACAAATAAATCCAGGCCGACATGCCTTTCAAATGTCAATTTGCAATTATAAAATGTCAATTTAAAATTAAAACAAAATAATAATAAAACATAGCCATTATGTAGGCTCAAGGTAGGTTACTTGGGGTATTTTTACCCCTAGGTGCCAAAATGTGCTCAAATATGTAGAAATATTGACAAAAAATCAGACTTTTGCCAAACACTAAGTTTAACCCATATTTCAGACTTTACTGTCATTAAATAAAAAATACTTCACATGCATAAAACCCAACAACCTTGAAGTTGAAACATTGAAAAACTAAGTCTGTAGCAACGGAAATACACATAAAAAACAATAGACTGATAAAGCCATAAACTAGTAGAATTTTGGTCAATGTGACCCTAGAAAAACCCCACCCCGGGGAAAACCAGTCCAAGAGAATTTTATTGCAACATTTATCAGGTAGAAAAATAATTTACAGCAACATTTATTTCAACATTAATGACTTTACTAGATTTCTCGATTTTGGTGCCCACCTTGAATTTTGTTCCCACCTCCATTTTTGTGCCACCAATAGAATGGACAGACTGTACAGATATCTATGCTTGATTTTTTTCACTTCTCGAAAATTGTGTCCAAAAATGTTTTCTCGAAATTTGTGCCACCGTTGTACTGTACGGACTGTACGGAACAGTAAAACTCAGCAGAAACTAAATGCCTTGAAAACCTGCCCAGCTCCTCGGGATCCATGCCCTCTTGAGAAAAAAAATTCTCCTTGGGATTCATGCCACTTGAGAAAAAGTGCAGCTCCCTCTCTCTTTGCAAATAACTCAGCCAAATGCTCACTCTTGGAAATGCTTTCCTTCAACTTGTCTTGCACACTAGCCTAGGCTCTCTCTTATAACTTGGGAGTGACTTTTCATCTTCCCTATTCATAAAATCAAAGGCCAAGATTAAATCTTGCCCTTTCAAGATCAAGGGTTGAGAAACTTTCCCCCCAAAAGCGGGTTACATTTAATTTTAATAAAGTCACATTTACTTTATGAACCAAGTGTATTTTATCTCATAAAGTCACTTTATAAAATTAAAACAAAGGAATACTTTATAAAAAGTCCCATTTACATAGGAGTCACCTTAAACTTTATAAAACAACATTACAAAGTAAAGTATCCTAGCTAGTGCATGGTCACTTCCGCATACAAGACAAAAGCATGCAGTGTGCCTCTAGAGCTGAATCTCTAACACTCCCTCTTAGCGAGGGAGGTACTCATTGCCATCATCAACAGTTCCCGTTTTCAAATCCATCACACTGTTCGCTGTAGGAGCTCCCTTTGAACCTGGAACCAATGCTACATCTTGCACTGAACTCGAATCTGAAGACAACCTTCTGGCAGCCACCCTGAACCCTGAGCTCCTAGGAGAATCAATTCCCCACTCTTGAGCATTGGTTTGCTCATGTTGGTTGAGCCTCCTGCCATTACTCAGAAGAGACTCCCTCTCTTCCATCAGAACTCGAGACTGTATCCTTGGCGCCATTGCAGCCTCAGGACCCTCCTGCGCCTCGTTTGAATCATCAATCATGGGTTGTGCACTAAACTTGTATAGCTCACCGAACCGATCACCAATCAACTGTGGATCAATCAGTCTCGCTCTCTCTGAGTTTATATAAACATGTCCTAGATCATCTATTTCTAGAAAAATGTACGCATGTCCCCTCCGGAACAATGTCGAATACCCTGCATCTTCCAGGGCTGAGACCGAGAGCAAGTTTACCCTCATGCCTAGAACAAAGAGGACTGCATCCTGATCAAGGTATCCTCCATGACTAAGTTGGAATCTGACTTTTCCAACTCCTCCCACAGCACGTGCATGTGCCCCTTCTGACTGAATGAACCGATTAGGACCATTCTTAGCAATGATACAGAATATATGCGATATTCTTGTCATATGACATGAGGCTCCATTGTCAATATACCAAGTACCATTTTGAACTGCTCCATTACCGTCGACACTAGAGAAAAGGGAGAACAACAAGAATTCCTTCTCAAATCTTCTCGCAAAGTCCTCTTCCTCTGCTGTAGCTGCAACAACTGTATCTTCTTCCTTCTTCTTCTTCTTCTTCTTCTTAGGACACTGAGAAGCATAGTGTCCTTACTGGCTGCAAGAAAACATCGAACTTTGCTCAAGTCCTTCTTGGACTTCTTCTTGCTCTTAGCAGAAAGAGCAACATTGTCTTCACTAACGCCCTCTTCTGTCCATTGCCTTGTGATCCTTCCCGAATCTCCTCTTGAGTGAAATCATCCCATAATCTGCTCCAATATGGAAGGTTTTCTTGAGCAACCACACACTTCACAAAGACTCCCCATTCCTTAATGAAGCCTTTCAAGGCTATCCGCACTAACTCAGAATCAGAAATGACTTCTCTAACTGTAGCTAGCTCATCTTTCACTTGGGCCATCTGGGTAAGAAAAGAGGCTAGTAAGGCTTTCTGCTGTGTTGGGAAATTTTTAAGTACCTCAAGAGCAGACATAGCTGTATGTGTTTGGGCCAAGTCATCCACAATGTTGTAGCTTACAACAACTCTAGCCGTGACATTATTGGCAACTCATCGTATGGGGGGTCGTGGGGGAAAAAGGGGTAAATGAAGAGGTGTATTGGTTGTTTTGGACATGGATACCACTAATGGGTCAACGAGTTCAGTGTTAGTTCCATACTGATTTCGTCTGGTCTGTAAATTGAGCTCTTTGGTTGTCAAGGGTAGCAAGTGGTGAACACCTATTTCTACTATCAAAGGTACAGCTGGGGTGGTGGGATTGGGATGGGGAGAAGGTGCAGTTGCTACTAGTCCTTGGACTAGTAATGGGTTTTGGAGCACCATGGGTGGAGGTCCTGGTGGTGTCAGGTTGGGTTGAGCTGGGGATGCCATATTGGTAGCATGCTGAACTTCATTATGAATGGCTTTCTTAGTGTGACCCATGAAGGGGCATTCATGTGTATAGTGCCCGTAGACCTCACATAGTTTGCATGGTTGATTTGTGTGTAACAGAGCGTTGCATCTAGGTTGGTTTGATTGCTAAGGGTTTTGAGCTGGCCAGTTCACCCCGGAGTTGTTTAGAGGATTTGGTTGCTGATCGCCTCCTTGTAGTTGGTTGTTGGCTTGATTCCTTGCTTGGTTGTTTCTAGCTTGCCCTTGTTGGTTATTAGGGGTTGGTTGGGTGGGACGGTTTTGATGTGAAAACATTTGTCCCAAAGGAGCAGGCGGATCTAGGGTGGGGGTTTGAGCGGCTTGCACAGGTGGTGCATAGTAGACTTGGGGGGATGGGGGTGCTATAAACATGGGCATCTACCCCACATATTGTTGTGCCAACAAAGTAGGTGCATGGATATGCTGCTATGGTGTAGGTTGTGCATAAGAGGTTGTAGCTCCAGACTGGGACATCATTCTTGCATAGTCGGGAGCTTGGTTTGGGTGGGCAACACTAGGGGTATTGCTTGGTTGCGGTGGAATCGTAGGTGGTGCCGGGTGGTGTTGTGATTGGTGGGAGACAGAACCTATGATGCCATCTACGGCATGGGATTCCCCCGATGCATCCTGGTAGGAGGTGCCTGCATGGGGAGCATCTGGAATGATGGTGTAGAGGTATCAGGACTGTATGTAAATGAGGTCAAACTATTGGGCCTTAAATATGGCCTCTCCCAAAGTTTATGGATGTTCAAAGGAAATGTCCTTGGTTATTGGTGGCAGTAATGTTTTCAAGAACAAGTTAAGCAAGATCCTGTCATCAATCTTGATATTGCACAAGCTACGACGTCACATCCACTCATGGATGTGGTCGGTGATGTGGGTCGCAGTGTTTTGGTGGAAAGATAGCAAGATTTCCACCCCCTCATCATATCTGATGGGGAGTTGGAAATACTACAGGAACATAAAGGCCAAGGAATTGAATTCTGGGTACTTGGATTGTGGTAGCTCAATGTACCACTTGGCTGCAACACCTGTGAGGGTGCGTTGGAATACTCTGAGTTTGATCGCATCTATAATGATGTTTGATGAGCACCATAGGTGAAATGTCATGATATGGTTTTGGGGGCACTCCCCTACCTTCCCTTCTGTTAACACTCCATTTTTTAACAATTGATTTAGGGGCTTGATAGGAGTTCTATGAGGGTCCCATTCCCTCGAACTTCATGTGAACACCGCTTTAGGTTATCACAGGTGCAAGGCAAATAAGAAAACAACAGTTGCACTAATGGAATTGGACGGGATTGAGAGTCAAAGGTTGAGATTGATCAGAGGGTGGATCAATGGCTCCAAAACATTTCGCGCAAGCGGACATGCTCGACCAAAGCCCCATTTCCAAATTGCGAAATGAAATAAAGATTGGAAACCTTCGACGACTGAGATGAGATCTTGGTTAGATATACGGTCTCAGTCAATTTCACAAACCATACTTGTATGGGTATATCCGCAATTTCAAGGAGTAGTGGTTACGAAGATCAATGGTCAAAAAAATAAAGAGAAGAGATCTACGGCCAAGGTTTATTTCGCAATGTGGAATAGCAAGGTTGAATACCAAGTGTTCTCATTGCGAAAAGTAATGGGGCCCACTCAAATCTATGGCTACATGAAAGGGTTGGTCACGATCGATGGTTGAGAACATGTCACGATCCAAAACTGCTTGTGGTGATCAGAAGAGAAAAGTTGGTGGTAGAAATAATGGGACATGGACGGTAGACGTGAAATATTCCTCGAATCAGATGGCTGAGAAGGCTACCAGGGTACAAGCTTCACATCCAGTGCAGAGATGATGGCAAAGGAGAGGTTCATGCATGCAATCTTCCCCCATTGTAAATTGGTTGATTCCTCTAACGCCATTTGGGATAAGCCTAAGACGAAAGTCTTGTCCAGCGACGCTAATTTCCTTAGTTCACAAGTGTGGCACGTGGTTCACTTAGAAGGAAGCAATAAGAAAGATGGAGGTTTTCTTCGTTGAGCCGATAGAATGGGCATTTACACGATGGCTGAAGGAGGCGATGAACTAAAACAACCCAATGCCACCATCACTATAAGTGAAAGGGAAAGAAAGGTCAAATCCGCAACCCTTGAAACCATCTTGGCAGGCACACAGGAGTTGTTTGGAATCTTTCCCATATCGGATAATATAATTGAATGTCAGAAGGATGAATCTCCATCTTGGCATCACACATGCCACCATCACAATGACCGATATTCTAAGGGTATAGCTCTTTCTGGGCCATTTCGGATCGCCCTATATAACGCCATCTTCTGGAGATATTTGAGGTGTAGAAATGTGTAGATGATAAGAAGTATAGATTTGAATTCTAAGAAGTGTCGAGTTCCTTCACAGACAACCATGCCTGTGTGGTTTGAGAAGTTAGTTTGACAAGGGGTACTCTTGGTAGGAAAACATAGATCTGTGTCTTGGTTATCCATACCAGAAAATTGCCAATCACCGAGGAACAGATGTTAAACACCAAGGGAGGTTCACCTACTTCTACACAACCTAGTCTATGGATGTGTGGTGCATGGGTTTTGACATCCCAGTGACATCCCTCCGACCCTCCCAGTTGCAGTCATGACCTCTGAAGTCCCAACTCACAGTGGTGGTAGAACTGTTGGAGCGAATGCTCATTCTGGGACCAGGTGGGTCCGGAGCCTTCAACACCACCCCTAGAGTCTCCACTTGACTGCTTTGTTGTGGGTTAGGAGAGGGTCAAATGCACACCCGAATGCATGGCTTACAGGAAAAACCTCCTCATAGGAGGAAGAAAAAGGTAGAAGGATGATAAGATTCTTAAGTTGTTTATCATCACCAAGTGCATGACCACCTTTTTTCCAGCCTCCTCCTATAATAGTGTTACCAGACAAAGGATGGGTTCGGAAAATGATCGGGTAGTGGATTCGGGTCTTCTTGTCAGCCTTTGAGTGACATGATCTAGAAGAAGCGGTCTGGTCAAAGAAACAGAAATATATACCCAAAACAACCTAAATAGACAATTGGTCGTCAGCATGCTGCATGGGAATCGCTTTCACGATGTGGAATGGAAGAAAGATCTGTGCTGTCAGTCTACATTATCACGCACCACGTCTCCATAATGTTTATTGTTTATACTTGTAAAACGTGGCAATAGTTCCACTCCCTGTACTGTTAACGCATAACTTGTAACAATTTTCAATTGGGTAGTCTCAGCACTAGAATAGTATAAATACACTCCCGATAGAGGGAGGAAGGAGCTGGTTGGATTGGGAAACATTCTCAGGCTAAGGCTCTCCATTGTAAATAAGATTCGATGCTTTCATTTTGAATAAAATTGTAGAGGAAGAGTTGTTTCTCATGGCAGAGATTCATGTGTCGTTGCTTTTCCCAATATGTATTTTCCCTTTAAGTGTAATGTGCTTCCTGTTGATTGCTTTCATGTCTGCAACTTAGTGTTTAACAGTTAGGAATTCATAATTGCTATGCTCTACCTATTTTTCCAAACATTTATCAAGTTTTCTTCTAAAGTTGCATGGAATTCATCTTGCTGGTGCTCCATGTGATGGGTTGTTCTCCCTCGTCCTCTAACCATCCGCTAAATACCTCCTAATTGTGAAACGGACAGCTATCTTTCCTCTGTTTGCAACCTTACGCCATTCTTTCCCTTATGCAAATGTTCCCTACACAGGTTTTCGACTCCATTTCCAATGGTCCCTTGCCCTGATAATCCCACCATGCACCTCACATTAATACACTTTGCCCCATTCAGGATCTTGGCCCCTTGATTATCCTTGATTGAAAATATTACACAGAGTAGACTGCGAAGACGAATGGGAGATACCTCTCTGATTACGCAGGGCCGGAGGCGCATTCTAAAGTGGTTCTGCTATTTCCCGGGAGCGGGCCATTCCCCTCGAACTTGGGGCTCAATCTCGGTGCCAACAAACTGGCATTGTTTCCAGGGACGAAATTGAAGATCCTCCCTGGGAAAAATGACATGGTTTTAGATATGGTTGTTGATGGTGAACAATGACCAGACATCAAGAAGGTTGAGAACTTTTCACCTGGTGACTCCACTCTTGAAGGATTCAGACTTCAGTGACTTCACTGGTGGTGTAACTCAGAAAACAAATGGCCGAGGAAAGCTGACAGACTCCGTCTGGCATTAGAGGAAATTTCAACTCAAAATGGGCCTTTTAACTTTTATTCAAATTCCATGTCATCATGTGTTAGCCAATGAAATTGCTTTAAATTTGAAATACCGTATAGGTCTTAAACACTTTTTTAATATAAATTTGGGGATAGGTATCATGAAAAAAACTACTTTTTTTGTTTGTATTTTTGACATATCTCCCCGTGTTTTTACTCAAATTTCGATCGGGAGAGCTTGTTGGATGCGGAATTAAATTCTGCATCCAACGAGTACCCACTCGACATACTTTTGATGGACCCCACTACCA